>JAMJFZ010001423.1:0-32500 GCA_026225945.1 Cricetomys ansorgei
CCCAAGCACATGCTTTCTGCTCTTAACAAGGGAACACGTTAAAGTTCAGGGCCTCTTTTCAATTGTTACGTTATCTCGTATTTATTTACTGTGCGACACAGCCATGCGTAGGTCAAAGGACAATCTGCAGACGTCACATTCTGTCTTTTCCACTGTGCACCTCTGCTTGGAAGATGCCAGCATCACGGTGCTCCATCCTGTAGGCTCTAATGCCCAGTGGGTTGTGGGCAGCTGGGTATAGTCACATCATCATAAGGAACAGTTGGTGGCACACACTTGTGATCCCAGCCCTTTGGGAGCTGAGGCAGGAGGATCAGGCTAGCCTGGGCTACATAGAGAAACCATCTCAAAAAAAAAAAAGTGCACATTATATAATTTGCGTTCAGTTTCAGAAACCAGGATGGATACAGATAGACATCTGGATGCATGGCCCAGCTTAGACGCAGGCACCGATTCACGTTGTACTTGGAGTGTCACCCGGAGGGTCTCTACAAACCCCCAGCTCAGCCTCACTCCTGAGAGTGAGATGGCCCCACTTTGGACACTGGTGACTGGTCACCACTGGTCAATGCTGGTGACATGTTGCGCCTCCTCATGTAAATTCATGTGATGACCAGGGTGGAGAATGGCCATCCTTCATTTTGTTGGGTTTTGGTGTTTTTGTTTGTTTGTTTGTTTTTCTGTTTTGACACAGGGTCTCACTATGTAGCCCTAGGCTGGCCTCAAACTCACAACCCTCTTTCCTCAGCCTCCCGAGGACTGGGATGACAGGCATGTTCCAGCACATGCAGCTCCTCTCTCTTCTCTCTATGAGGAGGGACAAGATCTCAGAAATAATTAAATGTCGGGATTGCTTCTTCCTCCAAGACCCTCAAAGAAGTGGGGGATCAGGGACCTCGTGTCAGGGAAGAAAAGGCTTGATGCTGAAGCCAGGTGACTTCGTCAGCGTCTTGTGCTGCAAAGAGACACCATGACCCCGTCAGCGCTTACAAAATAAAACATTTAAATGGGGCCGGCTTACAGTTTGAGGTTTAGTCCATTGTCCTCATGGTGAGCGTAACGGCACCCAGGCATATGTGGTGCTGGAAAAGTAGCCGAGCGTTCTCTATCTGGATCTGCCAGCAGCAGGAAGAGAGAAAGGCACAGGGACTGGCTTGACTTTTGAAACCTCAAGGCCCACTCCCACCCACTAATGACAGACTTCCTCCAACAAGGCCACACCTCCTCATCCTTCTCAAGTAGTGCTGTTCCCTGATAACTAAGCATTCCGATGAATGAGCCTGTGGGGGCCATTCTTACCCAAACCACTGCACCACACCTCAAGTTAAATGCTTCAAACTCAAGCAGGAGGAGAACGAAAGAATAATGGTTGCAAGCGGCAGATCCTAATAGAAAACCCTTAGCTACTTCTCCAGAACCCTGTCTGCCTGTGTGCCGTTTCGCTCGCCGTGGGATGGCATACATGGGGGCAAAGAGAGAGACTAGTCTCGGCAGTGTGAGGTGCACCTACCATCCTTCCGCCCGGCCGGGAGCCCCTCCCTGGACTCTCCATCCCCCTCCCAGAGCCTCCACACGCTCCTCCATTCACCTCCCTGCAGGGTAATCTCCCTTCCTGCCAATCATTCTCCCTGTTAAGCCATCAATTCTAGAACGTCATGAGCATCACTCTCAAATGAGCCTAAGGACAGACAGTAAGTGGCAGACTGGGGAGGGACCGAGGGTGTGTGCACGTGTGTGCACTTGCATGTGTACATATGTCCAGGAGCACTTTAAAAGATATATTCTTTGCTCTAGATGTGCTGGTGTGCATCTTTCATTTCCAACTCCAGGGCTGGGGGAGGGGCGAGGAGTTGAAGCAGGAGGGCCATGGGTTCAAGACCAGCCTGGGCCATAGATCGAAGCGGTACCATTTTGCCTCCTGACTTGCTGCAATGTGACTATGGTGCAGTGTGTATGTGTGGGTAGAGGAAGAGAAATATCAGGGCAGAGTTTTGGGGTGCAGCAGTCTGGAGAGCTCAGTCACATCCTGGGGGGTGTGTGGCTGGCGGTTCGAGACTGCTACTTTTCCCCAAGCCTGCCAGGTGTGCACCCACATGTGGTGCCCCCAGAAAATTCTGCAGGTACCTCTAACCACTGGAAACTGCTGTAGGCGCAGGCCCGCTGTGCGCCCACCCCCCCGACACTGCCGGGATGCTAGGCACCATCTGCAAGTGTGAACACCCCCACTGCATCCCCTGAGTTCACACGATGGGAGATTCTCATTTTCGCCCCGAGACAGCCTGTCTGGTAGAAAGCTCAGCGCCTACTTCTATTTTTTTTTTCCCCTGAATGATAATTTCCCCCTCTTTTTTTTTTTTTTTTTTTTGTAGCTAAAAATCACCCAGGCTTGTCCAGACGCGAGGGCAGAAAATGATGCGGCGAAGGAAAAGGGAGATAATTTCTCTGGGTCACAGGCGTTCTCGCTTGTCATCTGTCTGCAGGGGAAGTGGGGAGGGAGGAAGAAAATGAGGCCCAGCCCGAATCCATCACTGTCCTCCTCCTCACTTCTCCCTGGGGTGGGGGGGGGCTGGGGACAAGCCTCAGAGGGAGAGGCGGAGCAGAGGGAGGCTGCGGTGGAGCGGTGGGAGGCAGGACCCAGTCTCCGTGAGTCCTGACTTGTAATCCCAGTCAGACTCAGTTTTCCTTCAGAGGAAACAGCTCCCTGAGCCTCCTGCTGTGGGGTGAATGGACTGGGAGGGTACTGGGTGGGTAGCCATCAGTCTGCAGACTTGGGACCCGAAGGAGCCAGGGTCGAATCCCAGTGCTGTCTCCAGGAATGCGAGAGCATCCCAACCTGACTGGACCTCGGGTTCACATCCGAGCGAGGGATTATCAGTGCCGCCCACCTCACGGGTGTAGCGTGTGTTTGGCGCGTTGTACCTGCTCAACAACCACGTGACAGACACCAGAAATCAGGCCGGGGTAATGACGAGGTCCGTAAGGCGATTGTCTGGCAAGCGTGAGGACCTGGATTTGGGTCCCCAGAATCCATTTAAAAAGAAGCTGGGCATGTGGCATGATCTTGATGGGAGGAGTCAGGATGATCCCTGGAAGTCATACATGATGGAGTTCCTGGCCAATGAGAGTCTCTGTCTCAAATTAAACAGTAGGAAGCACCTGAGGGCAGACACCCAAAGTTGTCCTGTGACCTCGACCCATACACCTCTTCCTCCCTACACACACACACTCACACTCAAACACAAAAAGAAAATCACAACACTCAGTGGTACAGTGTTGGGTGTGGGAGCCTGGGGAGTTCAAATTCCAGGAACTCACACAAAAAAAATGGATGCTTACAGTTCCTGGGAGGAGAATCCCTGTGCTCATGGATCCACTTCCCCGGTGTGTGCATCGGAGAACAAATGAACTTCCTCAAACAAGGCGAAGAAGATGGGGAGCTCACACCAAGGTTGTCCTCCGCCCACCATGTACACCGAGGCATGGTAAGCCTACATTCACACGCATAGTGAGCACACATGCACACACAACGAAATAACAAAACAATAAGGGGTCAACCGGATGCTCACCCTACCCCGCAAAGCCAAGCCAACATTGGAGGCTTTCAAGAGCCTCGGTTTCTCATGTGTGGAAAAAGCTCACAAAGGCTCCAAGCGGGATTGGGTGGGGCCGGGGAGGAAAGTCCAGAATCCAGAGTCAGACATGCCCAGCTTGAGTCTGAGCCAGGTTAGAGCCGGACAAGTCAGTTTCCTTCCATCAGCCTCAGTTTCCCCATCTGCACACGGTGGCTTGTGACATTTACCAGAGTCATGGAGAGGATTTGGGATAGTATTTGTGAAGGGCTAGGCAGGTGCTAAGCCCAGGTCCTAGAGCTCCTCCATGGAAGACATGGACGGAGCATGGTTTGGGGTTTGTTGGAGTTCTATGGATGACCAACTGAAAATAAGCTGCAGGCTCCATCAGACTCAGGGACCATCATGTGTGAAGATACACACCCAGCCCTGAGCTGAGGGAGCCCAGTTCACCTGCCAATGGGTTTGTGCATCTGCACCTGGAGCAGCGTCACATCCTCAGGCTGGTCCCTGATATCCTCTGTGACTTCTCAAAGTGCTCACCCAATGTTACGCCATCATCTCTGGGCCCTTTTCCAGAACCCTTTGTTCCTTACGATTTTCCCTGGTGGGATTGTCTTTACCTAGCTGGTCGGTATGGAGCCAATCTTCAAGAGATGACTCAAGTTCAGGCTTGAATCTTCAAGGACCTGCCAGAACAGTGCCTGAAGTAACAGGGCAAAGGTGTAGCACACATTATGCAAATGCTGTACCTTTGCCTGAGCAGACATTACTAATCAATCAAGGCAATCTTGCCTGCTTCAGGCAGCCATTAAATCAAACCTTTGAGAGAAAATGTAATTTAATCCAGGATTGTGGGGTGTGTGTGTTAGTTGATTGGGGTCTAGGATGAAGTCCGAATTGGACTAGAAGCCTAGTAGAATGGGAGCTTAGTGGTTACTGGCCCCATGTGGGCTTTCACTGGCCCTTTGGGGAAGATTTGTGCCCAGATGAAAATGCTGGAGCCTCACACACCCTGAGAGGCTTCCGATGGGGTCAGAGGTCAACCTTGGATGTCATTTCCCAGGAGCTGTTCATCTTGGGTTTTTGTTTGTTTGTTTGCTTTGTGTTTTTTTTTTTTGTGTGTGTGTGTGTGTGTGTGTGTGTGGTATTGCTTACTTGTTTGTTTTTGAGACAAGGTAGCCATGTCTGGCGGAGCTCACTCTGGAGACCAGGCCGGCCTTGACTCACAGAGATCCACCTACCTCTGTTTCCCAAGTGCTGGGATTGAAAGTGTGTGCCACCACGCCCAGTCACTTTGGTTTGTTGTCAGTTTGTTTTGTTTTTTTTTTTTTTTGTGCAAAAGGTCTCTCACTGACCTGGAACTCAGGAATTAGGCCAAACTAGCTGCTAAGGAGCCCCAGGGATCTGCCTGTCTCTGCCTCTTCGGTGCTGGAATTAAGAGCACTAGCCATGACACCTGGCTTCTTTATATGGCTTCTGGGAATTGAACTCAGGCCCTATGCTTTCGTGGTAATCACTTTACTGACTGAGCCAACTTCCCAGACCTCCAGCTCCATCCTTTTCAAGCTGTCCATCCCACGAGGGGGCCATCGCCCAACACGATGTCATAGGCATCACAGCTCAGTTCAGATATACACTGCACTGCACGGTATCTGCACAGCCTGCACCTCTCAGTCCTTTGACTCCTCCCTGGACGCTCTCCCCTAGAAGTACAAGGAGTGTTTTAAGAGGCTGACATGTCCCTGATTTGGATAGTTGGGAGGACCGGGGACAAGTGAGGGTCTTAGAAGGAAACAGAAGAGAGAACCAGGCAAGGGTGGGTTCTGAATGTAAGCTGAGTGTAGAATGTAGCAGTCAGCTAATGCCGCTGAGAAACAAATGACCCCACTACCCCGGCTTCAGAGGATAAGCATTACATAACACAGGTTTCTACATCACAGTCTTTCTGGGTTTAACCCTTTACTCTCAGGCATGTCTGGTCAGTGATGGGCAGGTGGATGGCTCTGTGGACAGAGGCTGGCTTCTCTCTCAGATTTAAGCATCAACTGGCTGGCAGCTGGTCTAGACTGGCCTCTGTTGTGGGGAATGTGGCTTCTGCAGGTTGAGTCCTAGCTTACTCTCAAGGAGGGAGTGAGAAGCCCTGGAATCTTCAGGGTCTCGAGAGCTCTCGGCTCAGCATGAGCACGGTAGCTTTCCCCCACACTCTGTTGGCCAAATCAGGTCACAGTGGCCAGCTTAGCCTGGACCAGAGAAGCAGATCTATCTCTCCAGTGGAAGAGGCCCAGAATCTAGGGTGGCAAATTAGACTCAGCCCCTCAGTGGATGGGTCAAAGCTTAAAGGCAGGGAAACTGTTTTTGCCTTTTGTTGGGAGGGACTCAGACTCAAGGGGTGGGGAGGCAGTCTCGCTCTTTAGAGGGAGGGGCTTCAAGGTGCAAAGGAGAGCCACAGCCTCTTGGGATCTGCAGGGCTCTCCTTCAGCGCTGCAGGAAAGGGACAAGGGGCCGGTGACAGGCAGGGAAGAATGGGGGAACACCTGGTCCCCTCAGTCCCCAGAGGCTGGATGTGAGGCAGAAGGTGATGGGTGGGGTCCGCACCTGACCCCTCAGGCTCCATCCCCTCCCCTCCAGCTTTGATGAAGCGAGAGAGAGCAGCTTTTCCAAACTTTAATTAAGTGATCTGCCTCGCAGCCTAATCCTGTTATCACTGCCCAGTGTTGACCACAGGGGAACCGTGTAAAATGTCACTGTCTGCAGGGCCCGGTGGGACCTGAATGCCTCTGGAATTCAGGGTGGAAGCCAGAGCCCCCAGGGGGCATCTTCTCCGGGACACAAAGCTCTGTTCAGTCCTCCCCAGGACAGGCCGCTAAGAAGCTTCCGTGGACTCCGCTGTGGCTGCTGCCCACAGGGCCCCACATTCCAGAGCCTGCGGCTGCCCACATCCTGTCCCTTTCCAAGACTCCCTGACCCCCAGAGAGAGAACGAAGAGACAGATCCACCCCCCTCCCTCCCAGGCACACGGTGCTGAGCTGGATTAGCTGGGATTCAAATCTGCCATCTCCTGTGTGGCTCAGGGCACACGGTAACATCCCTGAGCCTCCGCTGTACCGGGGGATATGAGATGGACCTACAGTGTGACTAAGAAGATGAGCAAAACAGCCAGAGCTGAGCCCTGCACACACTGGGTGCTTCTTCCCCGTGGAGTGTGCATCTTCATCCTCACACACCCATGGACTCCCGGGGAGCAGGGACTGTGTCAAACACCACCTGCTCTGAGGGACCTCACGGGTGTGTGACTTTCCTCCTACAGCTCTGTTTGCTGCCTGCTCCAGCCTCCAGCCCTGGACTTGCAATGCTTCAGCTCTTCGTCCATGTGGTTCATTCATCCATCAACGTAGACCCGCTGAACCTCCCCTTTTATAAAGTGGGGTGTGGGGCAATCCACAAGATCCTTGCTCTCCACCATGTGAGTTCTGGGGAGACTGGGAACACCCCATTTTCTCTGGAAGTCATCCCTTTGCCCCACCACCACCACCACCACCACCACACACACCTGGCTGATGGCTGTCCATACAAGCAGAGATCCTGGCTGAGACCTCGGGACATATGTGGAATGGGACAGAATCCCAGGAGGGGGGCTTTTGGGGGAGAGGCTTGGGAATGAGGCAGACTGGAGTTGAGTGGGGGACAGAAGAAACCTAGGAAGGGGGGTACACAATGTGGCCTGAAATGACCCTGGGGTTGTCACCATGTGTGCCTGCCACCCTTAGCTCCTGCCATCATCAGCCAGACAGACAAAGCTCCTGTGAGGCTGAAGGCTCATGACTGACTGTCAGCCAGACTCCACGTTCATAATGGCCAATGCTCAAACCTGTCTGCCTCAGTTTCCTGCCTGCCACACAGGGCTGACAGAACATTCTAGGCAGATGGAGCAAGAGTGTACCGAGGAGCCTTCCCCTAGTTGCTACTTTACTGGGGAGACTCTGGTACCAGGCTCCCCGGCACCTCAGTCTTCCTATCCACTAAATGGGACACTCGTTATAGTTCTTGTGGGGGAGGAAGAGATGAAGCCAGGCAGCACAGACACAGCGCCTGCCACAGAAGTGGAGAGCTTAGCTTTCTTGGCACGAAGCCTCTGCCACCAGGAACACAGGAAGAGGCAGGGCCACCATGGTGTCAAGAAGTCACAGGGAAATGGCAACTCCAAAGCAGTCCATAAAAATCCAAGTGCGGTGAAGTCAGACTTTCCAGTGCAGTAATTAGCACTTCCCAGAAAGCGTGAAACCCAAATGTCAGAGAGCGCTCAGGCCATTAGCCTCCCAATCTTCCCGGCTCCTGACCACTGCTGCCCGGTGGGCTCTGTGTCCTCGCTGACCTTGAAGGCCCAGAACGGCAAAGCTGAAGGGGTTGTCTGAGCCTGGAGACCAGAGGTAGCCTCTACATTCTCCACAGCCCAGAGAGTGGGACCTCCATTTTTGGTCTCCCTATCTGCTAAACAGGTATGTCCACCCACAGGGTCATAAGAAGGGTTTGGATCAGAAGTATCTCCATGTTGAGGCAGGGTCTTATATAGCCCAGGTTGGCTTCAAATCCTCTATGTAGCTGAGTATAGCTTCGAACTTCCGATCTTCCTACCTCCACTTTCTGGAGGCTGGGACCATCATTGTGCACCATAACACCAGGTTCCTACAGTGCTAGGCATCGAACCCAGGGCCTTGTACAACTGGGCCAGTGATGTCTCTTAGACTGCTGGACACGAGGAGCCTCTGTTGGTACAGGAGGTTAAATCCTATAGCTGAGGCATGCAGAAACAGAGCAGGTGTGTGGGTGCCCTGGTCGCCCACCCATCCCCCACTGTGACACTGCTGTGGGGAAGCCCAGGCTGTGTGAATGACCACTGCCACAGAGAGGAGGCTGAGCTACCCCACCGCTCTGGGTAGACATTTCCTGGTTGGTACAGAGTCCAAACAAGCCAGTCCCTGACTCCGGTGGTGGGAGTGGCCGGGGGACCAGGCTGAGGCTTGGCCTGGGAGCCACCTATTCCCTAAGTCCTTCCACCTCCATCCACCAGGGCTCCCCAAAATCTCACGGGCTTCGTTTCCAAGGAGATGTCACCAGCGTGGGGGGGGGGGGGCGGGCAGGTGACCGTGCTGTGAAGGGAATCCTGCAACGGGAATGTGGTAAAGTCAGTGTGTGCGGCAGAGTCTTTCACTGTTGTGACAAAACCCCCAACACTAACAACTTAGGGAGTGAAGACTCCTGTTGCTAGCCAGGCCTGTTCTACCAGCTACATGGGAGGCTGAAGTGGGGGGATTCACAAGTTCAAGGCCAGCCTGGGCAACTTAAGTGAGACTCTGTCCTAAAAGAAAAAGCGGGGGGTGGGGGGGAGCTGAAAATATAGTTCAGTAGTAACATGCAAAACATTCATACACATAATATACTTATAATATATAATATAATAATATAAGCGTAAATCTATAATAAATACAAAAATAAATATAAGTAAGGTAAGATAAATAAAAATACATCTAAAAAACCCACAGAGGGGGCTGGGGATGTGTCTGTAGAGCAAGCGCCAAGCCTGGGTCTCCTCTCAGTGCCTCACTGAACCAGAGTAATGACGGCATTTGCCTGTGGTCCCAGCGGGACAGGAAGATCAGAAGGTCAAGGTTCGTTCTCAGTTACATATTGAGGTCAAGGACAGCCTGGACTACATGAGACCCTGTCTCAAAGATAGGTAGATAGATAGATAGATAGATAGATAGATAGATAGATAGATAGATAATAGATAGATATAGAGAGATGATAGATTTAGATAGATAGATAGATAGATAGATAGATAGATAGATAGATAGATAGATGGATAGATAGATAGATGAATAGATAGATCCAGGGCTGCCGGTTCTGGGGCAGAAGTGTCTGCCTTTGCAACTCAGACCTGTCACTCATCAGCCGTGTGACTTTGCACCCTCCCAAGGGCCTTGCTTTTCTTCTTAAGAAAACAGAGCGGCATCGGGAGACGAACTGGCTGGGCCCAACGCCAACCCTCCATTCCAGCTGTGTGACGCCGGACTCCCAGCTAAACCATTCTGTGCCTCGTTTCCCGGGCTGCAGGATGAGGCCGCGGTGGAATGTGACAGATAAGGGGGGGGCAAGACAGCTTAATGTATTAAGGAGCAGCCACCAAGCCGGAATTTATTTACAGGCACTCGAAGCACGCGGCTGCTGCGCTGCCCCTTCTGGGATCACGGTGCGGCAGCGCCAGACGCGATATTAGAGCGAGGCGGGAGCCGGCTTATGTCAAGCGGAGTGTGGGGCCATCAGAGCCTCTCTTCCGATGTGCTTCCGGACAGAGTCCGCTGACTGACCCACCCCAATTAGGTGACTCTTGTGTTAATATTGACACACAAAGGAGCCAGCTGGCGACCTCTGACCTCCTCTCACTTGGGATCACAGGCTGATTTCGGGCCTAGCCCTCAGCTCCATGAGCCGGGATTCATAATCTTCTTTGTCACCAGAACGAGTTGGCCTCACCCTGACCTCTGCTCCTTGCCTTTCTGATTTCCGGTGTTTCTGGGCCTGATGGTGGATGGAGTGGAAGGCAGCCTGGATGGGCCAGTGGCTGCTGTTTAGAGGAGGGACAAGTAGGGACCGTTGTCGCTGGTTTTTCTAGGACGCAAAGAGGGAGCCCTGTCCACTGCCCCTCCCCAGGGACTGGGCACCCTTGCCTCCGCCGGCATCTCCATCCCAAGCATCTCCATCCCAAGCTATGCCAGCCTCAGCCTGCCCCCAAGCATGAGCTCAACAACCCAGTGATGCCCAGGAGTTGCTATGGCAACTGATGTGCTGGTGTGGGGGTGGGGGCAGTTTGGCTGACCGGTACCCAGCCCTCAGATGCAGGCACAGAAGGGGACATGAACTACACATTGCCCTTGGAGCAGGTGCTGTGGCGCTGGGCTTTGCATATCCCGCCACAGGAGAGGGTCGCCCCGCCCATACATGCTGGGTCGCCCATACATGTGACCATGGAGGAGTCAGGGACGCAGGCTCGCTGGCTCTTCCAGAATCCTCTATGTGACATCTGTGATCTTGGTCCTCTCTGCTTCTGTTTCTACTTGGGACTCTGCCTCTGGTGCTGAGCCAAAGCTGATTCCTGCGCCACACCTGGGGCTCACAAGTAGGAATGGAGCAAGAAGAAGAGACATTAAAAAAAAAAAAAATGGAGGTGAAAAGCAAGGTTTCAGGATTCAGATCTCCTGGCTTTCACCCTGCCTCTGTTACTCGCTGCTGTGTGACCTTGAATGAGTTGCTAAATGTCTCTGGGCCTCACTTTCTCAAGAGCTGCCAACCAGGACTGGCCACAGTCTTACCTTATGGGCTCGTGGTGGGGGCTAAATGAGCACTACTGAACAACACCTAGGGTAGAAATACTCAAGTGACAATCTCTTCCCTTCATCAGAACCCCCACCCCTGGCAAAGATGGACACATTTCTGGTCCAGCGACATAGGGGGTTAGCCAGGTTAACTAACCATAGGTTAACCCGGTACACTGAAGCCCATCTATAATATCAGCACTCAGGAGGTAGAGGCAGGAGGACTTGGAATTCAAGATCAACCTTAGCCATATAGCCTGCCCAGAGCCAACCTGGGCTACATATGATCCTATTTCAAAAGATAAAATAAATCAGAAGGTCTGGGGAGATGGCCCAGTGGGTAAGAGCACTTGCTGTGCAAGCATAGGACCTGAGGACATGAGTTCAAAACCCAGAACCCGTCTAAAAAGTCAAGCACAGCCATGCATGCCTGTGATCT
The DNA here is from genome assembly GCA_026225945.1 of Cricetomys ansorgei. Lineage (NCBI taxonomy): Eukaryota > Metazoa > Chordata > Mammalia > Rodentia > Nesomyidae > Cricetomys > Cricetomys ansorgei. The sequence goes on from JAMJFZ010001423.1 coordinate 11,382, forward strand.
CAGCACGAGGGGGCAGAGACGGGTGGACTCCAAGAGCCAGCCAGGCTCACGGAAACGGCAAGCTTCGAGCTTAGTGAGAAGCCCTGTTTCAGGGTAATAAAGCTGTGGGCAATGGCTTCTTGCTTTGGCTACCACACAAGTGTGCACAGGCATTATCTTCTACACATTCACATGCATTAACACACACACACACACACACACACACACACAGACACAGAGAGACACATACACACAGAGACACAGACAGATACACAGAGAGAGAGAGAGACATACAGATACACACACACACACAGAGACACAGATACACAGAGAGAGAGAGAGACATACAGATACACACACACACACACACACACAAACACAGAGAGACACATATACACAGAGAGAGAGAGACACAGACAGATACACACACACAGAGAGAGAGACACGGAGACATAGCCCCCCCAATCTCTCTCCCCTCGGTCCCCAACACCCCCATGACAGCATGAAGCCATCTGTAATGCAAGTTCCGGGGGTTCCCGCGCCCTCTTCTGGCCTCTGTGGTCACTGCATGTACGTGGTGCACAGACACGCATGCAGGTGGACACTCACACACGTAACGTTTTAGTAAAAATGAATGACTGATAATTAGGCATTTGGGGAGTTTAAAAAAAACAGATGAGCACTTTAAAATATAAAGTGCAGCAGCTGGCCTCCTTCTAGGCGATCGCCAGCCCCTGTGTCTGTCTGCTTTACCTCAGTTTCCCCTAGTATCTAGCACCGCTGGGTACTGCTCTTCTCTCCATAGCCGGAAAATGCCGTTGCCTGTAAGAGACCCTGTCTGTTGAGTGTTGCTAATGGGTAAAGGCACTGGCCACTAATCCTGACGACCCCTCGGACCAGGGGTCACTCTGTGCAGCCGGCCCCGGAGAGTTAGCAGGAGTTGCACTGTGACAGGAAGGCTTCCTGAGGGACACGGTGGGTGGAGAGACATGTAGGGTGCGGCGATTAGATGAATCAAGAAACCTCGTGGTCACTGTTAGGCTTCGTCCTTTCTCCCCTGCTCCTTGGTCGTGGGCGACATCTAACTTATCCAGAGAGGAGACATTTCCTTGGCTCTGAGACATCAGAACCAACCCAGAGAGTCCAGGGGGGCTTGGGACTTACAGCATGGTGTGTTCAGTAGGGACACCCGTGGTGGAGGCTGGCTGCGATCTTTGTTCTGAGACCCCCACCCCCACCCCACCCCGGGACTACTCCAGGCTGAGTACTTGGCTTCTCCAGCCACCGGAAAGAGGCCTTCGGAATGCGGCACACAAATATCACTTTGAAAAATTAGACACCCGGATAACAGGGTCTAATCTTTCTTTGTTGAGAAGTTTTGGGAGTTAAAGGCCTCTGGCTTGGAGCCAGCACAGCCCCTCACAGCTGAATTCTCCTTCCAGGCCAGAAGTTGAAAACCCCAACTCCTTGGGTAAGCCACTGCCTTTGGGGTTCCCAAGTTTACAGAGAGGGGGCCCTGTGCAAAATGAAGGCACAGGGCAGGCTCTGTGTATAGGAATGGTCGCCAAAGGTGTGGCCTGTGAAGTAGGTGCCACAATCCTCATGGCACAGATGAGGAAACTGAGGCCCAGAGGGAATGATCCCCAACTGGACCACCAAAAGTCATAAGCTGGGGGGTATAGCTTTGATGGGACCATGGGAAACCAGCTAGCCTGTTAGCCCTTAGCATAGATGGCTGGGATACATCTCTGCCTGTGATGGGTTTAACCCAAGCCAGGGAGCTGAGGGCAGGGCAGGAGAGTCTTGGACCCCAGCCCCCAGCCCCTCCGACCCACTTCAGCCTCTGCTGAAGCAGGACAGGGACCTGCCCTGCCCTGCCCACTTGCTCTGAGGGCTGGGGGGGGGGGCCAAGAAGAGTTGATGAGGAAGGGAGCCAGGGCGAGAGAGAGGGACAGGACATGTCAAATCAATCATATTTAAACAAAAGCCTCTCCCGCCCAAGGGCCCTTTTAAAAGCTGCTTATTTAATTAAAAGCCCCATTTTCCATATTTATGGCCCTTATTCAGTTAAATATTAACCGCTGGGGCCAGGGCTGGTGTGTGCTTTTCCAGTGCGGAGCGGGAAGGTTCATTACCACGGCCGGGATTTATCAGAGGCAGCCGGGTGGCGATCAATGCCCTCGCTCTGGACAAACACGCGCACACTGGAGGGCAGGGCTGCCACCGCGTCTCTGTCCTTCCCCGTCTATCCTGCCGTATCCTGGCCCTGCGGGTCAGTCACACGCTCAGAGACAGAGACACCGAGAGACATGGAGATAGTTCCAAGGAGGAAGCAGAGGCAGAGAGAGGCAGCAAGCTAGCAGGCCATCTTTCTCCCCGTCTAGCAGAATCTCCATCAGGACCTGGCGTGTTCTTCTTGAGGCAAAGTGAAGATTTGGGGGTCCCTCACTCAAAGTAGGGTTCTGTGCATTCCTATGTGAATGTTTTCAACCATAAAGAACCAAGTTATAGCATTCACAGAAAAATGGGTACAACGAAAAGTGATCCTGTGAAGAGAGCTAAGCCCGTCTTAGAAAGACAAATATGTTTTCTCCCCTCTCTGGCTCCCAGATTTTATAGACACATAAAATCGTATGGGAAGGTATATTTCAAAGTTAAAGTAAGACTCTCTGGGGGAGTCGGAGGGGGAAGAAAGGGAGGGCAGGTGGGTGGGGCATGCGCTCGACACTAAACATATACACTTTAAAGCCTTAAAAAAGAGTTTAAGTAGAAAAATGAAAGTGAGTTTACAGTACCCACATCCAGATCTCACACTTGGTACAGGGCAGTGAACCCCTATCTCAATACAGCTGGTCCTCCGTCTGGGGTGGCTGGGGTACCAGGCATGGGGTGTGGGAAGTCTCCGGCACTCTCAGAGGACTGCAGAAAGCTGGAGTCTTCCAAGGTCTGGTCCTATGGACAGAGGGTTGGTGAGACCAACGCCTGGGGTTCCTCAGGGTCACCATGTGACCAGAGGAGAGTGGCTGGGAAGAAGGAGCCAGGGTGTAGAGGGAGGGGCATCTGGCTCACAGTAGAAGGTTATTCTGACCACACTGTCCTCACCCTCAAAGCCTTGTCCCAGACTGCCCTGAGCCAGGCACTATGAGTTAAGTGAGATTTTAGTCCCTGTTTTATACTTGGGGAGACGGAAGCCCCAGTGGGTCATGCAGTGTGTCAGGGGTCTCTAGCCAGTGAAGGCAGAGCTAGGACTCAGGTCTGTTGGCTCCGTAACACACAGAAGTCTCCTGTCATTACTCAGATCTGCCGATGGGCCACTTCTGTCCTTCTCAAGTTCCCAACACGCTCTGAGACTCAGTTTCCCCAACTATGACATAAAGGAGAAGAGGCATTGACTCTAACAGCTCTACGCTCTTGATGTGGCCGTTGTCTAACGAAGCCAGACTGAGCAGTCGCCGGGGAGACAGGAGAATGGGAAGCCACGGGCTACTTGGCTCTGTCATTTACTGAGAATACAAATTTGGGCTTCTTGTATCACCTGTTTGAGCCTCAGTTTCTCCATCTGCAAGATGAGGGCAATGATAGCTCTCCTGGGGGTCTCAGGCTTGAGTGAATGATCTTAATGATTGAGCTGTGCCTAGCACAGGTTGACTCATCCTGCTTCCTGCGGGAGTTGGGGCTTGACCGAAGCCTGCATCCTGTGTCTCGGTCATGTCCCCTCTGGGAGGCAGCCTGGCTTCAGTCCCCACCAGAAGTGGTCCCCCACTGCATCTTGCCAGTCTGCGGAGTTGGCCTGGCAAGGGACACATGCGGGCTCTAGTGCCCACCTCTGGTCCTATTGTGACCACGGGTCATATACATGCTTCCTCTGCCGCTCCTGACACCTCAGTTTACCAGGCTATGCAGTGGTGGGAAGACTGGATTTAGGGCTCTTGGGGCCATTTCCAGGGTGAAACATCTCAGCAGCATATGGAGGAATTGGGGCTGAATGGAGACATCATGGCAAGTGGGAGGCCAGGGGCAGGCAGGCACCAACAGTCAGGCTGGGGACAGTGCCTTCTATGTCCCACACACACTCGCACACACACACACACACACACAAGCACTCACACACACACACACACAAGCATGCACACACACCCACACACTCACACAAAATCACATGCACACACCCAAACACACACTCACACTCATGCACTCACACATGCACACGTGCACACACGCACACACACACTCCTGCACACACATGTACACACAAGCACTCACACTCAGGCACACACATGTATACACACAGATACACGTGCATGTGAGCCCACATGTGCACACACGCACACATGCATGGATGAACCCCAGCATGCCCTGGCTCTGCCTCCTTTAGGGGCCTCCTTCCCTCCCCACAAAGGGAAAGAAGTCTGAGAGGGGCTGATTAGAACTTCACACCGCATCGCCCAGAAAAATCTATGTCTCATTTTCCTATCTAGTAAAATAAAATGACACGGAACACTCCGGCCCCTGGAGGGGAGCGAGTGTGTGGAAGATGAGGGGGGGAGACCTCCTTCTAGAAGGGGGAGCCCTGGGCCTGGGCAGAGGTGGGGAAGGCATGTCTGGCCACTCTCCTCTGGGGGGCTGCAGGCTAGACTGGGGGTCCTGGGAAAGGTCTCACCATGGCATGGAGAGGAGAGAGGGAGAAAGAGGAATGCAGTGTCGGGTATGGTGATGAGAGAGAGAGAGAGACCGACCAGGTTATCAGAGGAGTGTGAAGACAATAACACAATCTGACATTTCTGAAACAAGACCCCCCGGTTGCCATGGCAACGACTCATGTGGGAGCAGCTCCCAGGAGACGGCTTCGAGATGTACTATAAATGATGTTTGATTAGAATTTAAATCATTTAGGCAGAGAGAAGATAGGCCTTTTGTCAGCGAGGGGACCTGGGGGAGGGGCGGGCGGGCGGGGGGAGGGGCGCAGGTCCCGGTGCCGGTGACGGAGCCCAGTGAGGTCGCCCAGGTTGATTACTTTTGCCCTCGGCTTCATTCGCGTTTACAGTAACCTTTCCACGATGGCCCCGGGGACAAGGAGGTCAGGAGAGGGGAGGCCTGGGGGGACCCAGGGGTGCAAGGGGAGGAAGAGACCGAAGAGATTGGAGAGACTGAGAGAGGTCGGCAAAGTGGGGAGAAGGAGAGAGAGTAAAGGAAAGACAGGAGAGGGGAGACAGGATAGGAGAGGAGGGGAGGGGAAGGGAGGGGAGACACGAGAGAGAAAGCACCCAGGAGGCACAGGCGCAGCCAGGGGAGAGCAGAACATCGAGTACCCCATCGTTTTTTCCCAGCCTCTGAAAGCAACTCAGGTTTGTGGGTTCCCGCGAGCCCTGCGCCTCCCACTCTCTGGCTCCCCAGCAGGGAAAGGCCCAGGCCTGCAACACCCAGCAACATCATGGGGACGCTGGAGGGAGGCCCCTGGGCTCAGGTCCTTGAACGGCCTGGTAAAACCTTAAGCCAACCTCTTTGCTGCGCTGGAGCCTGTTTCCCCGTTTCTCCAAGAAGAAGTGATCGGGCAGAGGGCCACATGTCTGTAACCCCAGCGCTCACGGAGGCAGAGGCCGGAGGGGTGTTACTGAAGATTCCAGGCTGGTCCGGTTGACAACCAGAGCTACATAGCGAGACTGTGTCTCAAAAATTAAAAAAAAAATTAATAAATTAATAAAAAATAAAGCGAGAAGCGTGAGCTGGCTCTAGCTTTTTTTTGTTTTTCTCTTTTTTAGGTGATTTATTTGCTGGTCTTTAGAAATTGAGAGACACCACAGAAATATTAATATTTAATGTCTGGGTTCTTTTTTTCAACAACAGGTAGCGGTCTGATGTTTCTCGAGGCAGCCACGTGCCGGACATGAAGAGCGGTCACCCCTTTCAGCAAAGCGTGAGGTCTCCAGTTTACAGCAGTCCCTCTGTTGCCTCATTCCCCCTTTCACGCGTTTGTGGCTCCTGCCTGCCCGTTGTGGGCTTCAAACCTGCAAACCCTGCAATCGCCCCGCTATGTCTCCTGACACCGTGACCCACTCGCGTGGGTTGGAGACGTCTCCCTCGGTCACCACACCTGTGACCAGGGGAGCCCACAGCCTGCGCAAAAGATACAGCCACGCTCGGCTACACACCTGGCGCCTGGTGGATGTTTTAACGAACACAGGAAGAAGAGCTACCGTAGAGTTGGGGTGGGTGGGTTAGTACCTATGTGAGACACAAACGTACACCACCAGGATCAAAGTGACCTGGCTGGGGCTGAAGAGATGGCTCCGTGGTTAAGAGCACAGGACGTGAGCGCCAGTCCGAGCACCCTCGTGGCAGCTCACAAGCATCTGAGACTCCAGTTCCATGAGATCTAGTGCCCTCTTCTGGTCTCCACAGGTATCTGCACACAAGTGGTACACAGGCACACATGTAGGCAATCACACACACTAAATAAAATACATTTTTAAAAAGCATTCTTCCAATGATTATTTTTTAAAAACGATCTGCTTAGCAGGTCAAGGAGATGACTCAGAAAGTGTTTGCCATGCAAATTTGAGGACCTGAGTTCAAATCCCCAGAACCCCCCCCCCCCATGAAAGGCCAGATATGGTGGCGTGTGCTTGTAACCTCAATCCTGGAGCAGCAGAGACAGAAGAACCCTGGAGCCTCTTGGGCCTTCCTGAGCCAAATCTATTGGCCACAGCTGCACAGACCACCTTGTTGAGAAAAGACGCTTCACCCTGCCCAGTCTTAGTGAGCGAGGATATCATGATTGATTAGTGATGCCTGCTGTGGGCATCACTGGATGCAATGACATATCAGCCCTGGGGTCAGTCCTTCAAGCAGGGGAAGGCACCAGCCAGTAGGCAGTGATGTGGTACGTGGATGTTCACAGACAATTCTGGAAACCTCTGCATTCCACGGCAGGTTCCAGACACTCTATCAGTGAGGTGATAAACCCAACAACAAGCTTTTAGCTGACAGCTAAGCCTTCCGCACCTGATCCTTGTCTCAAGCTCTGGTTTCAGGTAAACTTGAGCTAAGAAAGTGCTCAGTCAGTGACAGCTGAGCGTAATAGACTCCTGGCATGAAGGGCCTTGAGCGAAAGCAATCTGCTTCCTCATTGGCTGACAAGGTCACAGTCTTACTAGGACTTCAGGCACAGCTGGTTACAGGCTCCAAAGCACTGGGCTTTCCCGTGATGGCTTTATCCCTCTGGCCTGCCTTCTAATTTATTGGAGGAGTTGTTGCCCGATCCCCGGCATCCAGGTGGCATTAATTAATTAATTAATTAAAGCCAGCAAAAGCACCAGGTGTCCTTGATCCTCAGTTCTAATTGGCTTGTCTTGGGTCCTGTGGTTGTGTCTATCAGTGTGTGTGTATGTGTGTGTGTGTGTGTGTAATGCGTACTTTGGGTCTTTCCTGTCCCAGGAGCTGAGTGTGGGACCACCTCCATCAAGAACATGTGGTCTAGTGAGTTGTGGTTCTCCTAAAGAAAGTTGGAGTGCTTTGAACCTGAGAGGGGGTTAAAGAGAAAAGCCCAGTGTTCTGTAGGCAAGCTCACGCTGTTCATTTTAGGCAAAAGGATGGGAGACAAGAGGCGGCCCAGCAGATGGGGCCTGGAGCTGGACGGAAGGGACGCCAGGCATGGTGCCAGTCAGCAGTGCCAACTCACCCCTAGCTGGTGGGGTGGGGGAGTGCAGAATTCGTGGGATCAGAAATCTTCAGTCAGAGAGCTTGTCTAAATTTTTGCAATTTCTATTTTCTTGGCTGCAGAGCTGAGGGAAAGCCAAACGGAAATAAAGTCCCTCTCAAACACGCCAGCCTGTTGTGCCTCGAGACACTCCACAAGAAGAAAGAGTCTTTTGTTGAAAACTGCGGAGAAAGCAGGGGTAGGGGGCTGACCGCCAAGGAAATGTAATGGGAGCCCCCCCCACCACACACACACACACACACACACACACACACCATGGAAAGAGACAGATGGGGGTGGGGCTTAGGCTGCAGGCAGGGACCCCAGGGCAGGTGTGAAGGCTGGAAATCCCAGCTCTGTTACTGTCAAGCAACGTGGCTTAAACTTGCTGAGCCTTGGTTTCTGCATCTGTGGAATGGGGATAATTACATTTTGTAAAGATCGCATCAAATGACAGCTATGAAGCCATTAGTATGGGGTTCAGGGCCTGAGCCAGGGGATGGAGAACTGTTAGCTCCCATTAAGATGGCAGTGTCCACAGATTCCTGGCACTTGTCAACAGGCACGATCACCCACCACGAGAGAAATGTATTCCCAACTTGAAGGAACAGCAGCAGGCCGTGTGCCCCCAAGCTGTGTGAGACACCTCTTGCTCCTGTAGCAAGTGGTCACGAACTGTTGTGGGAATGTCCCAGGCCCTCAAGTCAAGGTGTCAGCTGGCTCCCTCTGGAGCTCTAAGGGGGGATCCATTTCTCCATCTTTTCTAGCTGCCAGAAGCCACACCCACAGCGCCTGGTTTTCCGTCTCTTCCTCTCTTCTCGAAGTCAGCATCTTCTGATACCCCTGCTTTCAATGGTGGTTCCTCCCTCTCCCCCTCCTCCCGCCTCCTCCTCCTCTCCCTTTTCTCTTCCTCCCTCTCTCCCTCCTCCTCCTTCCTTCTCCCCGCCTCCTCTTTACCTTTCTACTTCTCTTCGCTCTCTTTTCCCCTTCTTTTGAAGTAAGGTCTCAATATGTAGCCTAGCCTAGCCTCAAATTCACAATCCTCCTGCCTCAGCTCTCAGCTGGGATTCTACTTCACTTCCCTCCCTCCTCCCATGAGGACCTCTAGTGACAGTGGCCCCTCCTATATAAATGAAGGCCATCCCCATCTCAAAACTTGAAACCTCAATCACATTTACAATGTCCTCTTTGTGTGTCAAGTGACACCTTTGCTGGATCTAAGAACAAGGCTGGGCATGACATTGAGGGCTCAGCCCAGGCAACAGGAAGAGGCTTGACTTACTGGGGTTGGTCTCAGCGTGAGACTACTGAGGCACAGAGAAGTGTGATCCCTTGCTCAAGGTCACCCACCATGTGAGTGGCAGAGCTGGGGCTCAGCCACATCTCCTGATGTCTGTCATTGCTGGGTGCAGCAGACCCACATAGACTATGATGGGTGACACCCCAGAGGTGCACATGCTGGTTCCCAAATGCTGAGCCCCACAGCCTTGGTGTCAGCTACTGACCAAATACTGAACTGGTTGAGTCTCCCAGGGTCCATCTTCTTAGAAGTAGGGGATCCCCAGCAGTGCATCTAGAATTGGGGAGCATTTCCATCACTATAAAGCAATGGTTCTCAGCCTTCCTAACACTGTGACCCTTTAATACAGTTCCTCATGTTGTGCTGATCCCCAACCATAAAATTATTTTTGTTGCTACTCCGTAAACTGCAATTTTGCTACTGTTATGAATCGTAATGTAAATATCTGATATGCAGATGGTCTTAGGTGACCCCTGTGAAAGGGTCGTTTGATCCCAAAGGGGTCACGACCCACAGGTTGGGAACCACTGCTATAGAGGCAAGCCAGGAGGCTAGCAGCCATGAGGAGACCCAAGTTGACCACTTTCCTGGAAGTCTAGTGCCCCCCTCCACCTTACTTCCCCTGCCTCCCCTGCATCCAGGCTTCCTGTACTTAGTCCTGGACAACACAAGAGCTCCTTCATGGTCCTGGCTGTATGTTCCATCCCCTACAGCTGCCAGGCAGTTCCTGTAGTGGTCACCCCCCCATACACACACACACACACACAAACACACACACACACACACACACACACACACACACACACACACAAAAGACTCCCATCTCCAGTCGGTAAAAAGCCCAAAGCTGGCAACCCTCTGCCTGAGGCCTCCCTGGCCTGCCCCACCCTCTGCTCAGGGCCATGCCCAGCCCATCCCCAGCCTGGATACCCATTTTCAGATAATTCCCCCAGTGTGTGCATGTGGCCTCCTGTGTCCCTCCTCAAGGAACCTTTTTAATGCTTGGCCACCAGGCCATATAAACATTGTCTCTGCTGAGCTTCTTACCCCGTGTGCCTTTCCCTTCACATTGTAACATCTGGTGTGTCTTATTTATTTATCCCCAACAGACTGGCACCTCCCTGAGGGCAGGGCCTCTTTCCGACTATTTCCATGCTATCTGTGTTCCTACTGGGTGCCAGACATTGATGTGTGCTAGCTGCTCAATCAATGAGTTTTGAGCTGAAAGAATGAGTGAATGAATGAGTGAGTGAGTGAGTGAATGAGTGAGTGAGTGAGTGAATGAACGAATGAGTGGATGAATGAATGAGTGAGTGGATGAATGAATGAATGAATGTGCGGATGAATGAATGAGTGGATGAATGAATGAGTGGATGAATGAATGAATGGATGAATGAATGAGTGGATGAATGATTGAGTGGATGAGTGGATGAATGAATGAGTGGATGAATGAATGAGTGGATGAATGAATGAGTGGATGAATGAATGAGTGGATGAATGAATGAGTGGATGAGTGGATGAATGAATGAGTGGATGAATGAATGAGTGGATGAGTGGATGAATGAATGAGTGGATGAATGAATGAGTGGATGAATGAATGAGTGGATGAATGAGTGGACGAGGGGCAGTCATCTCTGAACCACTCTTCTAGGGTGGAGAACACCCAGAAACACCACAAACACCTGGATTGTTTATGGATTGAGGCATGGGAAAGAAGGCCTCCAGCTGCATAGTTATCCACGTGGGTGTGGCCTCTCATGGCAGACCCCACCCCTCTTCCACCATGTTGCCCATTGATAACTAGGCCACATCAGATCTGTCGGAATGTTCTCTGAAATGGATTCTCTGGGCTGTGGAAATGCCTCCTGGGTGGCAATGACGGAGTGCCAGATGCTCTTCATAGTGTGTTGACCATCAGGTAGCCATGGTGCCTATGCAGAGAAGGGCTACATCTGTGCCTGGGTTCTGCCATCCAGCAGCTATGTGGTTCTTATGGAGTTGCTTAGCCTCCCCAAGCCTCAGTTTCTCCATCTACAGCCTAATTCTCTAGTGAGAAGGTATACTATAAGCAGCTGCAAAGCCCTGGGGTACTAGGCAGTGAGATACACAAGCAAGGTCTTGTTTAAATATGAACTCCCCTGATTCTTAAGCATCGCAACACACTTATACTAAAGGAGTTTTGTGAAGCCTGCCTGTGAGCAACCCTTATGTTCAAGAGTACATGAGATGATATACTTTAATCCCTGAAGATAAATAACTGCTAACCTGAGAAAGGTTATCTTTTAAAATTGGTGGGGAAATAAGAACATTTCAAGGCAAACTGAAGCAGTCCATCACCACCAAAATAACACTGCAGAAGACTCTTAAAGGAATATGTTATACACAATGCAGTGAGAAAGTCTCAGCCAGGAAAGCATGAGAAAGAATAAATCTCAAGAGAGGACTGAACAAAGGTGAGCTTGTCAGGGACCCATCATGGCCAGCACAGAATACCAGTGAAACCCTGATGCTAATAATAAAAAGCGAAGAACAAACAGCAATCCAACAAGAAAAGCAACCATAGAGATAACAGGAACAGCTCTCAAAAATAATCCTAAATGTAAATGGTCTAAATTCACCAATAAAGAGACACGGACTTGCTGACTGCACTAACAAAAATAGATCCAGTTTGGTGTAGTCTCCAGGAAACACACCTCACTGGCAAAGGCACCTACGGACAAAGGGTGGAAGTTAATCCGCCAAGGAAACAGAAGCTGGGAACAAGCTTACAGAGAACGGGTAAAGTCAATTTCAACCAAATTAGGCAGAAGAGATAAAGAAGATGGCTACATATATTCATGAAGAATATATAATAGGCCTGAACATGTACATGCCAAACACTGGGGCTCCCCAGCTTCATAAAATACACGCTAATGGGCATTAAAAAATTCATGTAGGCCCTGATAGATTAATAGTGTGTGATTTTAATACCCAACTGCCATCTCTAGACCAGGCATCCAAACTAAAATCAACAAAGAAACCTCAGCGTTAAACTCCAGCATGAATCAAACTGTCTTTCTAGGTATATATGGAACATTCCATCCGCCAGCAGCAGAATACAACTCTAATCAGAAACCTATGGAATCTTCTCCGAAGTTGACCGCATCCGGGACCATCAATTAAGTCTCACCAAGTGGGAAAGAATTAAAATAACCTCTTACAGCTTATCCAGTCGTACTATAGGAAAACAAACAAGAAAATCAATAGCAGGAAAAACAACGGATACACGGAGAATGCTCCCTTGAGTGACCTGTGGTCACGGAAGACATCAATGGTCCAATGAAGGCAAAAGCCTTTGAATACAGCGAGGGTGGTTCTAGGAGACTCTCAAATAAATAACCTAACGTTGCAATTCCAGGTCTCAGAAAAACAGAAAACAATCCAGACCCCAAAGGGATAGGATGATAAGAAACAATAAATATTAGGGCAGAAATTATTGAAATGAGGACTCAGTTATATATTAAATTGATCAACCAAGAGTTAGTTTTTTGTTTTGAAAAATGAATAAGACCGACAAATTCCTAGCCAAGCAAACCAGGAGAGAGAGAAGGAGCAGATCAATAAAATTTAGAGTTGGGAATGGGAGAGGTTGTCACAGGTGCCAGTGAAATCCAGAGAATAATTAGAGAATATTTCGAAGAGTTTATATTAAAAAAATCTAGGAAAACTGAAAGAAACGGATAGATTCCTAGACACACATGACCTACTAACATTGAATCAAACAACTTAAACTGAGCCAAAATGATCAATGAGATTGGAGCAACAACGAAAAGTCTCCCGATCAAAAACAGTCCAAGATCAGATGGATTCCCAACCAAGTTCTACCAAAGCTTTAATGAAAAGCGAAGACCAATCTTCCACAAACCGTTCGGTAAAATGGCAATGGAAGGAACACCATCGAAACCACTCTGTGAAGCCAGCGTTTCCCAGATACCTGGATGAAAGGGTGGAGACATGACTCAGAGATTGAGAGCACTGGTTGCTCTTCCAGGGGACCTGGGTTCAATTCCCAGCACCCGCATGACAGCTCACAACTGTCTGTAACTCCAGTTCTAGGGGATCTGACGCCCTCACACAGACATACACGCAGGCAAGAAACAACAATGTAAATAAAAGATTAAAATAAAAAAAGCTGTTTAAAGATGCATCAGAGATTGACGACTGTAGAGCAGTTTCCCTGATGAAAGCACAATTCTCAAGCCAATTCTTAGAAGTCGAACTCAAGAACCAATAAGATTAAACGCTTTGGCCAAATGAGTCCCATTCCAGACATGCGCCGTTGGTTCAACCGGCACAAGTCACCAAGTGTAATCTCAGCCTAAGGAGAGAGCCCACGTGATCGTCTCAGTTTCTGCGTAAAAAGCCTGCAAGGAAGTTCAACCTGCCTTCGTGGTAAAAGCCCCGAGGAAACCAGGAAGAGCAGAAACACGCCTCAACAGAAAAAAAAGGTACGCGAGACAAACCCTCGGCCATCGTTATACAAAGTGGGGGAGGGGGGGTGGACTATTTTCTTTAAAATCTGGAACGAGAGAAAGATGTCCACTCTCTCCACTCTACATATAGTGCTTGACGTCTTAGCGAGATCCAAAAGACGAGAGAAGAAATAAAAGGCATGTAAGCCGGAGAAGAGAAGTCAGATTATTCCTGGTCTCCGGATAACTCAAGACTCCATCTGAAAACTCTAAGCAAAGAAGCGGGACACAAAACCAATGCACAGCACGAAAGCGAGTAGCTTTCCTAGACACCGGATGAGCTCACAGGAGGAGTGTCGGAGGTGGGGAGTCTCCTTCTCAAGACCTTAAAAACAAATCTAGACATAGACCTCACCCCGGGAGGCGAAAGAGACCTTTGAGGTAAACTAGGAAACTAAGGAAAGAGTTTGAAAAACAAATCTAGAATACAGAAAGGCCTCCTGCGCTAGCTTGTGGATAGGCAGAGTTAATGTTTGGCAATTATTACTGGAATTCTGGCCCCAGAAGCAGGTCACTTAACCCTTTCCTGTCTCTGTCATTTATTTGCAAATGGGGACAACGACCACCCTGGGGGTGCGGCTCCCATGTGGGTTGGGTGAGGAAACCCAGGAAGATGCTGAGTGCCACCGTGCCTGGCATGGGGAAGCAATGGGTGCCGGCATCAGGTGGAGAGGTGGGTCGCGGGGAGAGGAAGGGTGGTCCAGGCAGACGTGGCAAATGCAAAACCTGAAGGACAGACCAGAACGATGGATTTGGGCAGCAGATGGCTCCGTCGGGCTAGTGCCCAGAGGACAGCTGGTCCTAACCCAGTCTGGGTCACAGCCCAAGCTGGGAAAATCCATTATTTAAAAAAAATACACACATTCACCCAATTCATACGTGGCTCCGGAAGGGTCGTGAACCGCATCTTCTCAGCCGTGGCACCAACAGCATCCGATGTGCCACTCGCTGCCAAGGACAGGTCCTGCCCAAGTGGTGACAGCCAGAAAGCTCCCAAGCACTGTCCAGCATCTCCTGAGGGTACAGTGGCCCTTGGCGATCCAGTGCTCTGTGCCACCTCCAGATCCAAGAAGGCAGCTTGGCCTGAACGACTCGCCTCTCCCCGCCCCTCCTGGAACCCTGGCTTGGAACAAGCTGGAGAGGAGAGAGCACGCTGACGAACACTCGGCATTTGGGACCCATCCTGACTGGCTGGCAGACCAGAATTCACAAACTACCCGAGCTCAGGTCCGTCTCTCAAGGGGCATGGATTTGGGTGCCCAGCAGACATGATGGTCCTTGTCCTGCTCCTCTGGTGGGGACGTTCGGTCTACAGACTTCTGTGTCACCCGTGTTCTTTCTCCGGGGCCACGGTCTCCTCCCAGTGACCCAGGCCAGTGGCTGGGCGGAAAGACGGGAGCTGAAGGCACCTGCTTCTCAGACCCGTACCTGGCCTGTGACTGAGGAGGCGAGACCAGGTGCACACTGGCTCCCCCCAACACTTGCTCTCACTGTGGTGGGTCCCGCTTTACTTCTTGCACGGTCTCCTCTCTTCCCAGCTCTCTAGCTCCATGTAAGATGATCTTTATGACAGAGGTGCCAGGGTGGGACCCAAGACACTGAGTCTTACTCGGTCCCCATGTGGGTCCAGTGCTCAGCCAGGTCTGGGAGCAGCCAGTGTATGTCTGGTTTTGTACCGGTCCTGACATTTCTAGAAACTCGATTTGACCCAGGGTGGGTCTGTATGGCTGCAGCACACCACTCCGGTACCCGCCATGCTCTCCCCCGGGCACTGTGGGCAGGGAGTCTCGGCCCCAGTAGTATTTATTGAAAGATGACAAAGAACCCTGGGCCCTATTGCTGGCTTGTGTCAAGCCCTCCAACATCTCCGTATTCTGTAACTTTGAAATAACAAGGAGCCTTTGGGGGTCCCCGGGACTGCCTGTCTGAGGTGGAGCTGAAGCTAGCACCCAAGGACCACACCCAGGCATCATTAGTACCGCTCATCCCTGACCGCCCAGGACCAGCTTCTGCTGACTCTCCAGAGATGGTAGCGTAGGAGGGGACGCTTCCTTTGTTCTGCTCTCTCTCTCTCTTTGGATGCTTCCCAGCCAGACTCCCTGAGGCGGAAGGGGCTGACTTCCATCTACAGCATGATGCCAGGCATGCTGTGGGTATGGTTTGTTGTTTGTTTTCTCTTCTTGGTGCTTTTCTTTGTTCTTGTGTCACTGGGTCCCTCCCATGCTAGGCAAGAATTCCACCACTGAGTGACAGCCCTGCCCTCTCTCTTTATTTCCTACTTTGAGGCGGGCTCCAGGCAGGCCTCGAACTCATGATCCTCAAACCTCAGCCTCTAGAGCAGCAGTGGCAACAGGCTTGCACCACCACTACCTCTTGGGGGCATGGCCCAATGACCCAGACAAACAGGTGCCCTGGAGACAGTGCCATCTGGAACCACAGCAGCCAAGCTCACGGACCCTTGCCCTGGGGTGCAGAAGGTTGGAGCAGCTGCTCCGCTGAACCGCACAGACGTATCGGTGAGGACAGAGGAGGAAGTGGAGCTTGGGATCCACTTCAGTGACACCTTGATGGACCTATATATCACCCAGTATAAATGGAGCCGCTCTGAGGAGTATCGACAGTGGGCGAATGGCGGTGCGCGTATGGATGGCTGGCTCGTCCATCAGGCCCCACTGCTACCCAGAACTGAGCCCGTCCTGGGCCCCCAGTGGTGCCCCAGCAGGACCCCGCCCGCTGCCACTGGATCAGAGATCAGATCTGATAGTGGGTCCCCTTCTGTCTTGGCCACAAGCAGGAGACGTGAGGACAGCAGGGCACTTACAGGGGTGCTGGGTGGGGCTGGCGGGGTGGCGGGGTGGCGGAGGACAGGTCAGGACCATTGATGGTAATTACAATGGATAAGATCTAGACGGGTCCGAGACAGATGGCTGAGGACCCGCTGGACAGCAAGATGCAGCTGGCCTGGATGACAGTGGGCGTGTGAGCGGCTTGAGCAGTGGGTGACTAGGGACCAGAGACCCCTCTCACGCATTCTCCTCTCCCCCCCTTCTAATCTCACCCTCCCCTCTCTTTCGTCCCCCTCTTACTTTCTTCTTCTGTCCTCTCTCTTTCCGCCTCCCTCTCTTCTACCCGTTTGTCTCTCTACTCCCTGTCTCTGACGCTCATGCCTTCTTTTCCGTGTCCTTCCTCCTTCGTGCCTCCCTCCCCATCGGGCTTTCCCCCTGTTCTCCCTCAGGCAGGTGCCTCCACCCCTCCTCCTCCCATCTCTACTCTCCCACTCCCATAGAATCTAGAGCAGCCGGTGTCCATTGCGGGGGTGGAGTGACACTCGGGATATCGCCTAACACTCTTTTGGGACACCTGCCTCTGTGGCTCAGTCGTCACAAGGAAGGGAGGGAGGGAGGACTAAGGGACCCTACCCCTCAGTACCCGTGGGCAGAATGAATGCACAGTTCTGGGTGGCAGTAAGTTGGAGTTCCTGGTTTGTGTCTCAGCGGTCCCCTGCGCGGTCCACACATCAGCACCATAAAGAACGTATTCTCAGGCCCCGCCCCACACCCAGGATCTACTGAGTTGTGTTCAACACTCACATTTGCCTAAGTCTTCATTCCTTCCTCTGGAAAATAAGAGGTGAAAAGGGCCTTATGGCTTTGCCATAGCCCTGGCGCCGGCTGCGGTGGGAGAACGGACTAGAAGGTTCGAACTCTCAGGGGCTACGTATGTAAGATGCCGCCAGAGTTCTCATAGGTGGCTGGAGGTTTAGGGGCAAGGCCCGTGTCAGTGTGTCAGCCTCCTTCCTGCTCAGTCTGGTTCTCTCTGCTTCTCCATCCAAAGTTCCAGATCTCTAAAACCAGCCCTTCTCCTGCTCCCCACCACAGCCCCCACAACCCCCTGCTAAAGCAGAGCACCACCGTCCAGATGTTTGTCTTTGTGGCTTGAACTCACACATTTCGGGTCTGTCTAGAAGAGGGTGGGTTGGGGCCGCTTGGGTGTGAGGGTGAGACCAACTTCAAACTGGCTCACATGAATTTTGTCTGGCTGCAAATGATCATTTGCTACAGACCTCTTGATCAAACACATCCCTATCTGGGGGGGTGTGGGGACCAGAGAGAGGGGTCCACATTTTCCTCCTCCACCAGAGCAGGCCTGCATCCCGAACTGCCTCTTCTATAGGCCTCCCGTGGGGGTCGCCGTCCAATTACAGACGGACCTCAGAGTCCACCGTCTACCATCACCGTCCGCGTGGCTCTGGGCGCTCCCACAGGAGCGAGTCGGCATCCACAGACATTCGCCGTGTACCAGGTGTGCGCTAGGCACTTTACAAACATTTTTATGGGGTGACTGGGGGATGGCGTGCAGCGTGTGGTTAATATATTTCCTGAGACGGAAATCTCCGTCCACTGAAGCCTCTTCCCTCACTTTAATAGCAACAGCATCAAGCATGCGAGTCAGGTGTTCGCCGCCCATGCTGAGGGTGGCCCACAGAGCATCACGGAGCAGAGTGTCCCGGGGACGCGTGCACGTCGGACTTGTGTGGACTCAGAGGTGTGAACGTGCTGATTTCAAATCCTCCCTTGGTTCTAGAAGCATTACGCTATAGGTGGGGGTCTGAGGTTGTGGCTCCTTAGGCAAACATGAAGCTCTGGGTTGCACCCCCAGCATCACAGAACCTGGGTTAGGTGGCGCACACCTGACTCAAAAGGAAGAGATCACAGGTCAGTCCGGACCACACGGGCCCTGTTTCAAAGACCTACCTCCTCCCATAAGCAAAAACAAATTTAAAAGCTGAGGAGATGTTATGTTTGAGAATTAGTGATTATAAGGAAGTTTTTATTTCGTATGAAGAACTGGGGGCTCGGACAGGCAGCATTACCTGTCCAAGGTCACACAGCAGAGTTACAGCTCTGCTCTCTCAGGGCCACAGTGTCTTCAGCTTCACACAGAAGGACCTGCAAGAACAACAGGCAGCAGAGGGTAGAACGGGGACAGCCTCCAAGGGCTTCCCACCACACCGCACCCCAGCCTCAAATAGAAGTGGTCACTGTCATCATCATCCATGACAATGGAGTCCTGGGTTCAGATGCCAGCGGGAAATAGTTTCAAAGGCCAGCCATGCTCCTTGGCAACATGAAAGACCATCCTGGTTTACAGGCTGGGGACTGGCTGTGAATATCCCCCGGCTTTAGTTTTTATCTTTTCCATTCTTATTTATGTGTGTGTGTGAGAGAGAACAGGTTGTGTGGAGGTGTGTGCACTGCATGCATGCATGTGTGTGTGTGCGCATGTGTGTGCATGTAAGTGGGGGGGACAGGTTGTGTGGGGGTGTGCATTGCATTCATGTGTGTGCCTGTGTGTGTGGGGGGGGAACAGGTTGTATGGGGGGTGTGCAGGCATGTGGGGGGGGGGACAGGTTGCGGGTGGGGTGTGCATTGCATGCATGAGTGTGCATGTGTGTGTTTGGGAACATGTTGTATGGGGAGTGTGCATTGCATTCATGTGTGTGCCTGTGTGTGTGTTGGGGGAACAGGTTGTATGGGGGGTGTGCAGGCATGTGTGGGGGGGGACAGGTTGTGTGTGGGGTGTGCATTGCATGCATGAGTGTGCATGTGTGTGTTTGGGAACATGTTGTATGGGGAGTGTGCATTGCATGCATGTGTGTGCATGTGTGTGAGAATAGGTTGTATGGGGGTGTGCAGGCACGTGTGTGTGTGTGTGTGTGTGTTTGTGCATGAACAGGTTGTGTGTAGGGTATGCATTGCATGCATGTGTGTGTGTGCATATGTGTGTGCATAT
Source organism: Cricetomys ansorgei (assembly GCA_026225945.1). NCBI lineage: Eukaryota > Metazoa > Chordata > Mammalia > Rodentia > Nesomyidae > Cricetomys > Cricetomys ansorgei. The sequence goes on from JAMJFZ010001423.1 coordinate 30,661, forward strand.
GTGTGTGCATGTGTGTGTGTGCGGGAACAGGTTTGTGGGGGAGTGTGCACTGCATGCATATGTGCATGTTTTCATGTGTGTGGAAACAGGTTTTATGGGGTTTCTGCAGGCGTGTGTACATGTGCATGAGGAGACCGGAGGCCACTGTAGGGAAACATCCTCCATCGCTCCACCTTACTCCCTGAAGCAGGGTTTCTCAGTCAAACCCGAGGTTGCCAATATGGCTGGTCTCGCTGGCCAACTCACTCTGGGGATCCCAGCCTCTGCCTCTGAGGCTGGGATTACGGGCGGCCCACCTTACCCTCCTGGTATGGGCGCCCGTGGTGCTCTGGAGAGAAAAAAAACAGTAGAGTAAAGAAAAACATGGATCCAGTCCTCAGACCACCCCCTCTCACCTCTCCCTCCTTCCCTCCTCCCTCCACGGTCTTCCCTTCTCCCTCTTCTCTCCCTTTTTCCTCTGCTAATAATAGTTCTGAGATTGGGCAATAGCAGCGTCCATGTGGGCTCTCCCAGGTGGCAGTCTGTAGAGTGTGATGCACCCCCTCCCCTCTGCTCCAGGATTGGGGGTGGGGCATAGAGTCTACCAGTGTCCTCGCTCACTCGGTGAAGATTCTGCAGCTTGTGACCAAGGAGCCAGACTTCCCAGGTGAGGCAGAGCTGCTACTCAGTCACATAGAGCAGTCGAGGGACATGGAAGGACAGCGTGTGTCTGTTATGCTGACGTAGACCTGGTTTAGGCAAGAAAATGGTCTCCTTGACCTTGTGTTTTCTCTTCTGTGGACCGGGAATAGAGACGGCATTACGATGGTGGGCCTCAGATGCAAGGCGAGCCAAAGCTGTTGTTCTAATGGGGTGTTGGGAGCTGTGGAAAGGGATCTGGGAAGAGTTTCAGGCAGCTGGCTTTATCTAATGACAAAGACATGTTACTACAAGTTGCTACAAGCCCAGAGATGCTGCAGAGAGGATGTTGTAAAGACTTGGCCCTTGGGATTGGGGTATCTTCGCTTCTGGCGATGGCAGAGTCGACCTGGAAGCTAAAAGCTGTCTTGGCCTTACCTGGACTTAGATGAGGGGCTCTTGACTACCTTGCTGGCATCTCAGGCTGGTACTTCAAACCCAGCCTCCTCAGAGATAGCGTGAAAAACCACCCTTCTCAGCGGGTGCCTGAGGGGTACAGGTGCTCCAGGAGTCCTCCACATGCTGAGAAGTCCCTCAGATGGTGGGTATGCACTACAAGGATGGTGGAGTACAGGGCTGGGGAGATGGTGTAGTTGGTAAAGAGTTTGCTGAACAAGCACCAGGACCTGAGTTCGATCCCCAGGAACCCAGATGTAGTGGCCTGTACCTACAACCCCAGTGCTGGGAGGCAGAGACGGGGGATGCCCAAGGCTTACTGTTACAGTACACTATTGTGATGGCTCACCAAGTAAGACACAGAGGCATTTTCATAGGTGCAAACCCTGCCAGGCCTCAACAGAGGGAACCACCATCATGACCAGCACCATCCTGGACAGTGGAACCCTGAGCATCTCATCTCAGGGTTTTTTATTGACTCCTAAGCTCTTCAGGTGTTCTACTGATAGCACGTGCAGATCATGAGCAATCAAACATCTCTTACATAAACCCAACACTTGCAGATAATACACGGCCTAGGCAGCCCTTTACCCAACAATGCACAAAACAACCATTTTAAACATAACTGAAAATATACTTCTGCATCACAATTCTTTGAGGTTTGCTTTTGAGATCTGAGTTTCCAGCTGTCTCCCAACCATGCCCACTGAACCACCATCCTTGGGGGCAGAGCTTGGGACTCTGCCTAGTAACAGGCTCCCAAGGG
>JAMJFZ010001423.1:37500-100665 GCA_026225945.1 Cricetomys ansorgei
CCCTTTCTCCCCCCCTACATAAAAACCCAGCTGTCCACTCCCTCCTCTGCCTCCCTTCATCCCGATCACCCCCACCAACCCCTTCTAACACCCAGAAAATTCTGCTCATGTGAGCCAGGGGAGCAGAGTTGTTGTTGGGGGAGGGGGGTGTTCATTGCAGACCTCCTCGTTCCCCGAACACTGTGTGGCGTGCAGTAGACGTTGTCAGGAATGGTTGGCAAATGGATGACTAAGGGACCTTCCAAAACTGGTTCCATCATAAAATGACATCGGCTTTGAAAACACCGAGGGGCTCAGCCTGCGATGCCCCTCTCCCACTTTGCAACCGTTAAGAGCAGACGCTCTGAAGAGCGTGTGCCCCCCTGGGTTCCTGTAGAAAGAAGATGACGGTTCGCATACAGTTGGCTCCACTATCTGCGCTACGGGGAGTCAGCAGATTCACAGATAAGCTGGTGACTTCTGTATACAGCTGTCACTCAGTAATTGCTTTCTTGGATGTGTGAATGCCACAGGAAGACAGAATGTTAGGGTATAGAATCTAAGCCCCAGGCCCCGGGAGACCCGAGAACATGGCTGAGGAAGTCCATTCCTTTATCTGAGGTACCCTAAGTGCTGGAGGCAGAAACTTTGGTCTTGTCTTCTCTCTGGACACTGGAGCTTGGGGGGGAGGGATGGGGAGGATGGGGGTGGCTGCCTCTTTTTGCCCTTGACCAACCCATGGACTCCATGCAGAAGAACCGTGAGCTGGGAAGGACTTTGCCCGGCTCCAGCCTTTCCCGGGCGGCCTGGGAAGCGGGGCTCTGGACCCAGCACGACCCCCCTGCTGCGGCCACCTCCTCCGTGAAGATGAAAATGATTTCTTTCCTCTCCCAGACCAGTCCTTACATGGATCCCCCTCACCTCCACTTCCTGCTGCAGCCCGCAGGAGGCAAGAGAGCCCAAATGTGTCAGCTTTGCTCACAAGTTCGAGTCCCAGCGTGGCCAGCACTGCCACCAGCTGCCACTGCCGGCTGCAAGGACCAGGCCTCCTGGCACAGGTGTCCCTGGAGTTCTGGAAAAAAAAAACCAGACAAACCCCATTCCCCTCTAGGACCCATTTGCCAGAGAGCTAGGTGAATTGTCCACATCTCAACATTGTCTGAGCACCTACTGTATACCAGGCTCCTTCCTGAAGTCAGCACCAGGCTGGGGAGATACCTCGGTGTTAAAGCTCTTACCACCTAAGTCAAGGACCAGAGTTTGAATCCTCAGAAGCCATGTAAATGCCAGGTGGGTGTGGCAGCCTGGGAAGATACAGGAGATACAGGATCCCCAGGGCAAGCTGGCCAGCAAGACCGGCCGTTTCTTTGTGCTCTGGGTTTGAGTGAGAGACCCTACCTTAATGGATAAGATAGATCAATGAGGGCTGTGTCCACACACAGGGATAGAAAAGGAAAATGAAGTCAAGCCGCCGTCTGTGGGACTGTTCTTAGAGCAAGTCGTAGCTGGCTTCAAACCCCGCATCGTCCCTGGGACCCCTAGGGATTGAAAACGGTTGGCTGTTGTTTTTACAGCCTGGGTGCTCATGAGCAGCGGTTCTCAACATGTGGGTCGCGACTCCTTTGGGGGGGTCGAGCGACCCTTTCACAGGGGTCACCTAAGACCATCTGCATATCAGATATTTACATCGTGATCCCTAACAGTAGCAAATTACAGTTATGAAGTAGCAACAAAAATAATTTTATGGTTGGGGGTCTGCACAGCACGAGGAACTGTGTTAAAGGGTCACGGCGTTAGGAAGGTTGAGAACCCCTGGGCTAGAGGTTTGGTTGCTCAAGAGTAGGCATTTGATGGAATGCAACAAACGGTCCTCTTTAGAGCTGTGCGTTAAGCTGCTTGTTAACCAGACACGGCTTCTGTTTAGGAGGCACAGGCTAAAGGAGTTGGTGGGGTGGGGTGTCTGCAGACACCCTTCAGTTGCATCAAAGCATACGGACTGACAGAAGGATGCAGGGACAGCACAGTGTGGTGCTCCAGTGCCTCGGGCCGTGAGCCGCTGTGTCTAGGGTTCTCGTGCCTTTGTCGGATACATTGCCATAAAGCTGTAGACTGCCAGAGAGGCCCAGCTCGCAAGGCTGTCGCCAGAACCAAGCCCAGAAGGGACGCACAGCACATGCGACAATGGGAGGTAGAGATGGCGCCCAGAGCTGGGCATGGCGGTGTACACTTCAATCCCAGCACTCAGGAGGGCGAGGCACAAGGATCAGGAGTTCAAGACCAGCCTGGATACACAGCAAGACCCTGTCTCCAAAGAGAAAGGGGACATGGAAAAGAACAAGAGGGGTGTGTGAGGTACGGGGAGACCAGGTTCGCAATTCTTTTCTTCTAATTCCTTTCTGTTTGTGATTATGCATGTATTTTGCACAAATGGAACCGTGCGGGTGTCCTGCCCGTACGTGTCATGCGGAGGTCAGGCCAGGACATTGAGGGTCTTTATTCCCTCCAGCTGTGGGTGGGGAGTGGGTGGGGGGTGTCTCACTGAACCAAAGCTTGCCGTTTAAGCCAGGCTGGTTGGCCAGCGAGCTCTGGGGATCTACCTGTCTACCACACCCCAGTACTGGGGTCACAGGCACAAGCACCCACCCATGCCTGGATTTTGATGTGGGTGCTGGGAATTCTCCTCAGCGCCCTGCTTTATTTCTCATCCTTTAAGTGTGTGATGCCTCCAGGTGATGCAACATCTGGAAGACACAGAGGACGCGAAGGTCCGAACGCTCATTCCCGTCTTCCACAGCCTGACAGCCCTAGACAGCCGGCAGTATTATCCGTTCCTGCACTTCTCCTCAGGAATGTTCTAGACTACGTAAATAATTATGTGTGCACTGTTGGCCCTCCAATCCATGGTTTCCACACCCACAGAGTCAACCAATTACGGGTTGCGAACATTCATGGCCAGAACTGCATCTGTACAAATCACGTATGGACTTCTCTCGCTTGTCACTGTGCCCTAGACCACACAGGATGGATATACACATATATATACGTATGTATATATACACACACACACATATGTATATATATACACACACATATGTATATATATATACACACACACATATGTATATATACACACACACACATATGTATATATATACACACACACATATGTATATATATACACACACACACATATGTATATATACACACACATGTATATATATACACACACACATATGTATATATATACACACACACATATGTATATATATACACACACACATATGTATATATACACACACACATATGTATATATATATACACACACATATGTATATATATATACACACACACATATGTATATACACACACATATGTATATATACACACACATATGTATATATATATATACACACACACATATGTATATATATATACACACACACATATGTATATATATATACACACACACATATGTATATATATATATACACACACACATATGTATATATACACACACACATATGTATATATATACACACACACATATGTATATATATATACACACTCACACATATTTATATATATACACACACACATATGTATATATATACACACACACACATATGTATATATATATACACACACACACATATATATATATACACACACACACACACATATATACACACACACATATGTATATATACACACACACATATGTATCTATACACACACACACACATATATACACACACACACACATATGTATATATACACACACACACATATGTATCTATACACACACACATATGTGTATATATACACACACACATATGTATATACACACACATATGTGTATATATACACACACACATATGTGTATATATACACACACACATATGTATATACACACACACACATATGTGTATATATACACACACACATATGTATATACACACACATATATACACACACACACACATGTATATATATAATACACAAATGTTATTTATATGTTATATATAAATTATATATACTGCTTATAGGTGTAAGTATGTGAATGTATACATATGTATACATAAGCACACATGTATGTAGATATAGATATATGTATATACATTGCACTATATGCCTTTTCAGCACTGTGGTGTATTTCTGTCTTGTTTTGCATTCTCTATCCTGGCAAGTCTTCCAACATCACTGTACCTATCTTCCTCCATTCTTTTACATGACTGCATAGTATTCCAGCAGGTGGAAAAAAACCAATGTTTATTAGCCTGGATCCCGTATGTAGAGGCACACGAGACTTTTCTACTGTGAAACATTTTGGGTGTAGTGCTGTTTTAAAGACCAGGAAGCAGAATCCAGCCCTTCCGGACAGTGCGTGGAAGAGGAGGTGGCTTCTGTAGTCACAACCCAGAAAGCATCATTAAGCCCTGTGCTTCCCCAGTCCGGCTCTTATTAAATTATCCCAATTTGTCCTTTCAAATAGATGTCTTTTCTTAAGTAGTGATTTACCACAATTAAGCCCCCCAAAATTAAATTAAATGAATTACGCCTCTCAGGTTGGGTGTCTGCAGGACCTAGGGTTGGATGCGCGACGGTCTAGATGCTATTAAAAGCAAAGGCAGGGGACTGTGTGCTGGGTTGGAAGGGAAAATTCATGGCTCTACTGATACGCCATGATAAATAATTATGAGTTATTAATTTTAAATTACATCTTTAATGCGATGCATGATTTTAATTCCCCTTACAGTATTAATATCGGACTGGCTTTGATTAATTTAAGGCAGAACAGAAAGGTGCCAATTAAGGAAGCTGGTTGGGAGCTTGGAGGTGTTTAGAGCTGTCTCCTGGTACCCCTCGCTGGGGGCCCAAGGTCACTGCTCAAGGGAATCTGCAGACCATCCCCAGGAACCCAGGCTAGGCCATGTCAAAAAGAATGGGAGATGGATGTTAACCCTTGGTGTGCCTTCAGCGGCAGGCAGAGGCACCAGGCCTGATCCGGTGCCTGAGCCAATGAAGGAGCTAAGCAGGGACTGCGTGGTTCCTTCAATGTGTGTTCAAAGGAAACGTGACTGCTATTCCCAGTGTGGCATTCTGAATGTCTTTTTTATCGTTACAGCTTGGTTTAACAAACAAGAAAAAAATAACTCTGCAGGAACAGGGCTGGGACAGAGCCTCGCTCTGTAGCCCAAGCTGGCCTTAAACTTGTAGCCATCCTCCTGCCTCTGCCACCAAAGTGCTGAGATTACAGGTATGCGACACCACGGCCCACTTAAGAAGGAATCTATGTCGGGTGTGGTGATGTGTACTCGGGAGACTGAGGCAGGAGGACTGTGAATGAACCTGGGCTACAGAATGAGATTAGGCTCAAGGAAGGAGGTGGGGAAGGATGGAGGGAAGGAGAAAGGGGGAATGGAGGGAGAGAGGGAGGAAGTGGGGGAGGGAGGAGGTGGGAGACGAAGGAAGAAAAAGAATGGGAAACTGAAAGCCATGATTTCATAGCCAGGGCTTCTTAGATCGAGGGTAAATTTAAGTTGAAAAAAGAGACAAAAAAAATGAAAGGCCCCCATAAAGCCCCACTCTCTGGAGTGTGAAAACCGTCAAGAGAAGCCATGATAGTGATCCAGGCGACGGAAGCTGGTGTCTCTCAACTGAATGTCGTTCAAGCCCCAAGTGACAGAGTAGCCTGAACCCTCGGTCTCCCGCTGAGCTCGGGGTCACAGCAGGAGCTTCTGGCCACCTCATTTTAGGTTAGGGGTCAACCCTGCCCGACCACCCCATGGAAAACGTGGCTTGGGCTAAAGTTAAATTCAGCGTTTAATAAGTGGTGATCCCAGGGCCTGAGATAATGGTTCCGGGGGTTAGGTGTTGGCTGAGCAAGCATAATACCTGAGTTCGAATCCCCAGGACCCGTGAAAAAGCCAGGCCTGGAGCTGTATTTTATACATCTCCGTATACGTATATTTTATACATATATTTTCGGTGGTGACTCGGAGACTCAGGCAGGAAGCTTCTCGGGCTCCCTGGCCAGCCAGCCCAGCTGACTCAGTGAGCTCCAGCATCAGTGAGAGGCCCTGCCTCTAAACTAAGGGAGAGGGGTTGAAGAAGACGCCAGACACTGAGCACTGGCCCCACCGATGCACACACACAGACAGACAGACAGACACAGCAGGTGTGAGGACAAGGCTGACGGCTTCCATGACTCCACACAGGACCCGCAAGCTAAAGATCCAATCACTGTCTCTCCAACCGCACTGGACGCACATCCCAGCCAGGGCTCCGTGTTAATGAAGCTGAGACCACGGCATGACGGTACAGCCGCGTCCCACCATGTGACAGATGAGACTCACTGTCTGAGGAGCGACCCATTCGGAATGTGTGAGTCTTAAAATAAGTCCACGGAGTCTAGGAAACTGCCAGAACTGGACAGGAGCCCCGAGGGTGATCGCGGTGTGATGGACGGGAGGGGTGGGAAGGAGAGGACCAGTGGGGAGGCACCGGAGGGAAGGGGTCTGGGATCAAATTGCAGCGTGCAGGAGGCTGAGGCAGGGGGATCTTGAGGTCCGGGCTGCAGAGCGAGACCCTATGTCAAAACGAAACAAAACGGGAGGAAAAGAGACAGAAGCAGCAGGGTTCAGACAATGCCAGCATGGCAGTTCTCGCCCATGTTCCGTCCCCACCCCAGCCCCCCAGCCTCTCTCCATATGGACTTCTAATCTCCATAACAGCCCAATGAGCTTGTGTCCTCCTGGGTCCTGATGACAACTGAGGTTCAGAGAGAGACAGCAATTTGTCTGAGGTCAGCTAGCTGAAGAGGTCTTTTGTAGTCCGATTCCTAGGTGCAGAGAAGGTTGGCATCACACAGCCACTAATCCCCAGACTGGAGGTGAGCTGGGCTGCCAGTCTGCTGTGGCCACAGCTCAGTGTGTTGGTTCTGGGAGCATTCTGGGTAGGACCAGGCTGCACCACCATCAGCCGAGAGGGCGCCCTTCTTGGGAGAAGGCAGAGAGGAAGTGTGGACTCTTCGTGGGGTGGGACGTGGACTCTCTGACCCTGACTCTGCTCAGCCTCCTCCAAGCATGTGCATGCTTCCATGCTCCCTGCCCTGGGGTTTCTGGAAGGCCAGCCAGAAGGGAGACAATCAGGCAAGGCCCCTGGGGTGGATTAGAAAGGCGGGATCTGCCAGGTGGCTTGCAGGAACAGAGCTGCTTCATGGCCAAAGCTTGCTCCTCTAGAGGAATTAAAAATGGGTTCTAATTCCAAGTTAGTGAAGGGCCAGGGAGGCCAGCTCCCCGAGATAAGCCAGCCGGCAGGTGCAAGCTTCCTGGTGGAGGGCAGCGAGGTTGAACCTCAATGCCAGGAACACAGACACCACCTGTCCTTAGCTTCCTCCCTGAGCCAGGGTTCAAGGCCAGCCACTGAAGACCACTGTCTTACACCAAGTCTCGCTGTAGCTGTGAAAGACAGACAAGGAGTCCAGGAAGAGACTTGCTCACCCACTGAGGGAAGCCAGCCAGAGACGGGGCCGAACTCAGATTCCAGCTCTGCACAGCTGGCTCCCAGACCTTCTCTAGCCTGACCACACTGAGTTAAACCGTTGTCTTCCTTTTTCTTCGCAAGATCAGGGGCTGAGGGCCGTTTCTGTTTCTCGTCCAGTTCGCCTCCAGACTCAAGCAGGAAGCTGGCAGAGTGATGTGCTCTGTGTTTTTTGTAGAATAGATGGGAAGGATGGAGTGGGGGCAGTGTGTGAGGATAGAGGATGTGTGCAAGGAGAGACGAATAGATGAGTGAGTGGGAGGAAGAAGAGGGAACATAATGGGTAGATGGATAAACGGACGGATAGATGGATGGACGGGTGGGTAGGCAGATGGATGGCTAAGTGGATAGATGGGTGTCGGATGGGTGGACCGATGGATATTGGGTAAGTGGATGGATGGAAAGTAGGTGGGTGATGGGTGGATGGGTTGATGCAACAATGGATGGATGCATGGGTGCATGCTGGGAGGGTAAATGGGCAGATGGATGGCGGATGAATGGGGGAGTGCATAGGTGGATGGACGGATGGACAGTGCGTGGGTGGGTGGGTGAATGGTGGACGGGTGGGTAGTAGGGTGGGTGGATGGGTTGATTGATGGATGGATGGACGTATGTGGAAGGCATACAGATGGAGAAAAGACATACGACTCAGGCCCCATGGGCCCTTGCTCAGATGCTGCCTGTGTGCTCTGAACAAGTGGTGCCATGTGCAGAGGGAAGATGCTGAGGAAAGGCTCGGAGGGAAGGATGTGTACACAGTCGAGGACCTCCACCGTGGGGGATGGGAGAGAGTAGGCAGAGACTCCCAGCTGCTAGACCGACTCTGAGACGCACCGTGAGCAATAGGCAGGTCAGTTCACCTCCCATCGCTGTCCTCAGACGGTCCGGCCTCCCTCGGGGGACTCATGACGCTTCTGCTCAAGCTGATCTGGGGACAGTGTCGGGCTTCCTGTGGTCACAGCAGGTGGAGAAACAGCACAGCCGCCTCCTTGGCTCTTAGCTTTGGCATTTGCCCGCTGTGTGACTGTGAATAACTGTCTCGTTCTCTCCGATCTCAACCTCCAATCTGTCTCTTGGGGAAAAAACACTACATAAGCATCACTTTGCAAGAGATGGAGCTGACTGAGCACACTGGGCTCATGGGTACTTACCATAGTGCCCAGCACATGGAGAAAAGAAGACAGACTGGCGGAGAAGGTGGGGTTGGAAATGACCAAATGGGAACTGGGGAGATGGCTCAGTGAGTAACACGCTTGCCTCGTAAGCATGAGGACCTGGATTCAAATCCCCAGAACCCACTTAATACTAGGCACAGTAGTGTGTGCTTGTAATCTCAGTGCTCATGGGTAAGACGGGTGGTGGAGGCAGGAGAATTCCCAGAGGCTCAGTGGTGAGTAATAAGAGACTCTGTTTCAAATGAAGTGGAAAGGGGGGGCTGACACCCAAGGTTGTCATCTGATCTCTCACGGGAATGTGTATACACACACCCAACACACGAACACATGATTTAAACTAAAGAAGGAGGACTAAGAGGAGAGAGGGAGAAAGAGAAGGAAGAGGAGGAGGAGAAAGAGGAGGGGGAGGAGGAGAAGAAGGAATAGGAGGAGAAGATGAGAGGGAGCAGAAGAAAATGGCCAAACAGAAGCACCAGATTCTCAACTGCAAAAGGCACACTTGCAGGGAGCTGAGCTCAGACTGTCTCATGAGCCTCAGCTGAGCTGTGCTTTGTTTTTGTGTGTTGGGAGAGACCTACAACAGCCCACATGTATCAGCTATCTATGCCCACATGTGCTTCCTGACAAGCACAACACATGCACACACACACACACACACACACACACACACACACACACACACACACACGGCTCTTTTCTCCACCTGGAGCCGACTGATCTGGACTCCAGCAGGGACTGGTGGCACCAGTTACAGTCCACTGCAAGCATTGGGGCTTCAGGCACAGCGTTTCCCTCCACTGGCCCTTCTCTCCTCTCGGTGAAATGCGGACAGTTGTGGGAACTCAGAGAGGTGACAGGAGGCTGGCAGACACTGCGTGCATGCGTGCGTGCCTGCGTGCATGGATCGCCTTGCTTGGGGAGCTGCTGAACAAATGCAGAGTCACACCACTGTCCGTGTTGCGTCCTGGGACCCGGTCCTCCCAGGCTTCAGGCTTGGGGTTGTGATTCCCAGCAGGAAAGGGCTTTGTGTCCATGTTGGGCCCTGGGCGCCTGCTGACCATCTGCTGAGGGAGATTTCTGGTTAACAAGCCCTGTAATCTTCGCTGTGATCACAGCTCCCAGCCGCCCTCCCTGGGCTCTCCCGGGGGCTCCAGCCTCTCTTGCTAAGCCCCTGCTGCAGCTATGAATAGCTGAACACCTGACCCGCATTTCAATATGCTCACAGTAGCCAGGGAGCCAGGCAGCCCAGAAGCTAGGGCAGACTCCTGCAGCAACATGGGTTATTCAGATCTTTCACACAACAAACATGCAACGGACATGCCATGTCTGGCCAGACTCAGATGTGGCGACATCTGGCTGCTGCTTCTGAACCCCAAGACCTTTGAGGACCCACTTGGGTGAAACAGGGAACATTTGGTCAAAACAGCAGTAAGGGCTGGTGAACTGGCTCAGTGGGTAAAGGAGCTTGTGGCCAAGCCTGACAACCTGAGTTCCATCCCTGAACCCCACATGGGGGAGGGGAGGAAGCGACTCTTGCCTGTTATCCCCATCCGACACTCCATGCTCCATGATCATATGGCTCCCAAGACTCTATCCAAACCTCAAGGACACTGGATGAGCTCACAAGTGACAAGTGGGTGATGGGCATCTGAGGAAGGTGAGTTCCTGAGGGGCAGGACAGGGCAGCGGGAAGAGCACAGGACCCTTAGTCCCAGCCCGACTCCATGTAAATTGCAGTCTGTGACATTGAAGCAAAGGAACAGGTCACTGCCCCCAGCAGGAACCTGGCGGTGTCTAGTGTCTAGTGTAGCAGTCTATAGGCCACCTCCAGTGTCTAGGGGAGGCAGACATAAGCCTCAAGGACGGCGCACCATGCACTTAGCACGTGTGGCAGCTGGGCACAGGCACACAGACGCACAGCACAGAACCGCCAGCGACGCCCCGTCTCCATCCACAGTCCCTCCCCGCCCCTGGCAGAGCCCCAAGCCAGCCCTGGGCCACAGTGATTGTTGGTCTTCAAAGAGCTGCAGGGTGTGGCTCTAAGTACAGACTCAACATCAAATCCAGTTTCTATTGCCACCTCAAAAGGCCTCGAAAGGCCTTGGAGAAACGTCCCAACTAGTTCTAGACCTCAGGTTTTTATTATTGTTTAGGTTTTGGTTTTGGTTTTTTAAGGCAAGGTTACTCTGTGTAGCTCTGGCTGTCCTAGAACTTGCTCTGTAGCCCAGGTTGGCCTGGAACTCAGAGATCCACCTGCCTCTGCCTCCTGAGTGCTGGGATTAAAGGCGTGCACCACCACAACCAAGCTAAACCTATTTTTTCTCGGTTGTTTTTTTTTTTCATCCACAAAATGGGCTGCTCACTCTCCTGCCTGGTTCTCTAGGACCTTGGGGGCTCTAAACCCAGATTCTTAAGGTCCCGCAACCTATGACAGAACCCAGGCACGGACTCCAGTCCCAGGTTCCTTTTCTAAGGTGAGGTGGCTCCTCCCTCTTCCCCTGGGGAACCTTGAACAGACCACTAACCAACTCTGGCCTCAGTTTCCCCATCAAGATACCAAGTTGCCTCCAGCTCTGAACATCTCTGAAAAGCAGCCCACTGAGAAAGATACTGCTGTGGTCATCTCAACCCTTTTCTGGGGCAGCCCCCATCAGGCAGCATACACAGGTGAGTGTTGCCCCATTTGACAAATGAACACACTGAGGCTCTGAAGACTTGCTTTAGCAGAAAGAGTTTTAATGGTACACTGGCTTTAGTCCCCTCGACTGAAAGCCAGGACAGGAAGTGGCTTGCTGATGCTCCCTCGGCTGATGGTCAGATAAAGGCAGTTCAGCTAGGACAGATAGAGAAGTCTGCTCCTGGGTGGCTGTACCCAACTCCTCCCTGCAAACTAGGCAGGCTGACACAAAGCTGGGACAACTCTGGGGGGGACTGGACCTTGCTACAAACTCTTTCCCTGGCCTGTGTCCCTCTTGCTCTGAGGTTTCCCTTTGCGCACCCTAAGTAAACCTCACTCTCCCGACAGCCCTGTCCCAGGCTGTTAAGTCCAGTACAACTTGCAGGATGATCCTGTAAGCTTTCATAGATGGCAACAGTTCTCTTCCTGGGTCTATGAAAGGCACTGGGGAGTGCGGGGGAGGGGAAGGGTTACCATACCTGCCTGGCTGATGCTGTCTTAGCTACTGTCCTCCAACTGAAACTCCTGTCCAGGCACAGGGGGAGATGGTGGGAGGCCAGGGCTGGAGGGAGCCTGGGTCACAAAGCCCCTCGCCAGCAAGGACACATGACCTGCCCTTTGGGTGAGGCTATGGGGCACACAGGAACAAGAGAGAGTAGGGAAGGTAAGCAGGAAGCCAGAGGAGTCAGCTGTGACATTGGAGACGGGAGACTCAGAGCCACCCACAGGCAGCCTGCATGCTGGGTCTCAGGTGGCTGTCTGCTGGGGCCGGCCGCACCCTCCACTTCAGAGGTACTCCAGTCTTAATAGGGACATCGAGACCTGCCTTCCTGCAGCTGGGGCCCCCAGCCACCAAGACAGCAGGGCGGAGCCAAGGACTTCTGCAAAGGCTGGGAGACAGAACAGGCCCTAAAGGTCTCATGCTGGGGCAGCACCCTCCCACAGGACCCTGGGCAGGAAGGGGACATGGAGAAGGCCATGCTGCCCTTGCCTCTTGGTGATAGGTCTGTGTCCGTGAACCCTGCAGGTCACCCAGCTGGGCCTCCTCATCAGCCCTGTGCTTCGTTTTCTTTGTTGTTATCCTCCTAGCTTGGCCGTGTCCCTTTCCCATCACAAGGCTGTGTGATTAAAGAAGGATGCCAAGCTACTTGCTGGACATTGGTAAAACTGACCATCTACTATGTGTAGGTGCTCTGTGATCCATCAAAGCCCACGGTTGACAGGTCCCGAGGGTCACAGTGGGTAGAAACTATAGACATGTGTTGTAAAATAAATCTCACCCAGGCGCGCGCATTCCCAGCCGCAGCTTCCCAGTCCGGAGGAGCAGCTTAGCTGCCCAAGGCTGGCCGTCCCTGGGTGGAAAGCCACGCGGGAACACGGTGTCGATGGCGTGATGCTTACAGCGGTTTCATACTGTCCTTGGTTGGAGCCCCAGTGAGTCACAAGTACAGGAACACGGGAGAAGCGCGCATCATAGGGCGCTCTTTTTTAATGCATGTTTTAGGGTGCATTTTATAGGGTACAGTCAGAGGAGGAGCCATTGACCCCAAGAATGGGACCCATTGGTTGAGACAGGGGTACTGGCACTGCCTCGTCTGTATGTGGGGGCTGTGCTTCCAGCTACAGGGCAGACAAAGCATTACCCAAACCTCATTAATTTGCTCCTGTGATTCTGGCCAGTCTAAGGACGTGGAGCAGCCGAACACCTACCGCTCTCAGGATGAGTTGGGGTTCCAAGCCAGAGTTCAACTCGCTCTTAGCTTTAGGACAGTCCCACAGACATGGACACAGTGGATGTGTAAGCCCTGGTAAGGGGCTAACCCCTGAGAGGCAGAAACATCGTGAACTTCTGAGACCGGATCAGGGGAGAGGGGTCAGCGAGGTGACGCAGAGGATTAAGGAGCTTGCCACCAAGTCCTTGACAACCTGAGTTCGACCCCCCCCAGATCCCACATTGAAGAAAGAGAGAAATGCCTGCCACGATTTGTGCTCTGACCTCCATGCACCCACTGCGGCTTGCGAGTGTGTGAGAGCACACACTTGCTCAATAAATACTAAAAATAAACAGAAAGCAGGAACGAGAGTTTAGAGGGACATGGTTAAGAGCTAGGAAGTGGCCAGTGAGGGCTCAGTCGCCTGCTGACTCTGAGGCCCTCTGGGCTGAACTGCAAAAACATAACACCAATTCTCTTATGCAATAAAACTGGAGGGGGCAGCATTTAGGGGTTAGGGCAGCTGCAAGAGCCAGGCAGAGCTGGGCACACCCCGGCTCCCTCCTCTCCAGGAATGGCCTTTTCCTGCCCTCACTCTACTGCCCCTATGCATCGTTTGCCTTAATTAAGTCCATTAAAACCCTTGGAGAAGCCCGGTGCTGGTAGCTCACATCTTTAGTAGGCAGAGGCAGGCAGATCTCTGAGTCGGAGGTCAGCCTGGTCTACAGAGTGAGTTCCAGGACAGCCAGGGCTACACAGGGCAACCCTGTCTCAAAACGACAGCAACAAAAAGAACAGTAGCAACAACAACCACAAATACCTGTTGGAGAAACGACAGCCAAGATTGACCTCTGATTGTCACACACACACACACACACACACACGCGCGCATGTGCGCACACCTGCACAGCACCACACGAACACGCAGGCGTGGCCAAAACCTCCTGGCAAAATTCAAGGGCTACTTCTCATCGGCTGGCTTAGGTCACTAGGTTGTCCCTGAGGCAGTCAGTGAGCCCGGATGGAGTGGATCTCTCCTCTGGTTGGAGAGAAGTGTGACCAGGAAAGGGGGCAGGAGTAACAGGGAGGGCAGAGGGGAAGACCCATGGGTGTTGAGGACTGAGCCCCTGACCCCAGCTGGCTTATAAATAGGGTCTGGATCGGATCGTCCTGGAGGACACGCGAGTCACAGATGACACTCGAGATTCTCTACTATCCATATTAAACAGCAAAGAGAAATGGGTGAACAAGGCATTTAAAATGTATCTCCGGGCCAGCCTGGTCTATATATAGTGAGTTCCTGTCCAGCCAGGGCTACACAGTAAGACCCTATCTCAAAATATATAAGTAAAAATACCTCGTTAGTCTTATGTGTGGCACACCTGTGACCCCAGCTTCCAGGAGGTCAACCTCACCAAAGCATGAGGTTGTGTGTTCAAGGCCAGCCTGGGCTACATGCATATTGCATCCTGTTCTGTAAGCCAGCGGTTCTCAACCTTCCTCATGCCATGACCCTTTAACACAGTTCCTCACGTTGTGCTGACCCCCAACCATAAAATTACTTTTGTTGCTACTTCATAACTGTAATTTTGCTACTGTTGTGAATTGTAATATAAATATCTGATATGCAGATAGTCTTGGGGGGCCCTGTGAGAGGATCCTTTGACCCCCAAAGGGGTTTCGACTCACAGGTTGAGAACTGCTTCTGTAAGCAGAAACTGAGGCTAGAGATTTGGCTACAGCAATAGAGAGCTTGTCTGACCCGTGGGGAGCCCTGGGCTCCATCCCCGGCACCGCAGAGACTAGGTGTGGAGGCTAACCCCCCTAGTCTCAGCACTTGGGAAGCAGGAGGATCAGGGGTTCAAGGTTAACCTCAGCTATGTAGTAAGTTTGAGTCCAGCCTGAGCCACGCAAGACATAGATAAATAAATAAACAAACCAATAAAGGAAAATCGGGACTGGTGAGATAACTTAATGCATAAATGGACGTAGACCGACACAAAAGCCTCCAGCCACCCCACCACCA
Source organism: Cricetomys ansorgei (assembly GCA_026225945.1). Classification (NCBI taxonomy): domain Eukaryota; kingdom Metazoa; phylum Chordata; class Mammalia; order Rodentia; family Nesomyidae; genus Cricetomys; species Cricetomys ansorgei. The sequence continues at coordinate 52,612 of JAMJFZ010001423.1, forward strand.
CCACCCCACCCCTGAGCACTGGAAATGGGGAGTAAACTTTATATTCTATTTCATTTGTTTTCAAATATCCCAAAAGCAGACTTCTTGGAAAAAGCAGTCATGAAGTTCCGTGAGGTCCCACTATGTGTTGGTCCCACTATGACTATCATTGTCGTGGGTTTTGTCTAAGGAGGAGGGGGAGGGGAATCAAACGCAAAGACAGTCAGCAACATGGACGTGCCATTTCTGCTCTATTCCTCAAGTTATTATTAAGTATTATACTTGCTGTGGTGGGGGTGCGTGTGTACCGTGGTGTTCACGTGGAGCATAGAGAACAGCTCTGTGGAATGGGTTCGTTCCTCCCCTTCTCTTTGGGTTCCTGGGATGAAGCCCGGACTCAGGCTTGTGTGGCAAGCACCTTCACCTGCCTAGCCTGCTTACTGCATTTATTTTTGTTTCTGAACGTATGTGTGCATGCGTGTGTGTGCATGTACATGTCTTAGAGTTTCTATTGTCACGATGGAACAGCACGGCCAAAAGCAACTATGGAAGAAAGGCTTCATTAGGCTTATGCTTCCATGCCCCAGTCCGTCACAGAGGGGAGTCAGGGCGGGGACCTGGAGGCAGGAACTGAAGCAGAGGTCACGGGGAACAAGCCAGTCAGCAGCACTCCTCCATGGCGTCTGCCTTGAGGTCCTGCCCTGACTTCCCTGGATGACGGGCTGGGACCTGAGCTCTGTAAGCGGAAGTAAACCCTTTCCCTAAGATCAGTGCACTAGAAACCCTAACTACAACCACGGGTGCTCTAGTGTGTTGGGTGTCCCTGATACGCAGGCCAGAGGACAAGCTCCGGTGTCAACATCAGGAGTGCTGTCCACCTTCTCAGACACAGGGTCCCTCACTTGCCAGCCTGGCTAGACTGGCAACCAGCCCTCAGCACTGGGCTACAGTGCTGGACACCATGCCCAGTGGACCCAACCCAGGCCCCTGCTGCTTCTTTTTCTCAACCTCTAGGGAAGTGGGTGGGATGGCCATTTGACCAGCTTTGGAAAGTGAGTTTTGAGTCACATAAGCGACATTCCCCAAGCTCTCAGTGAGGTCTATTTGGACATCCCATAATGTCCTGATGAGGTAATGCCATAACCTGCATTTCACAAAAGGAAGATCTGAGAGATCCAGAGAAGTCCAGACACTTGTCTAGGGTCACCCAGACCGTACATACATCCACAGCACTGTCTCCCAAGGCTGGGCTATGATGGGCCCAGTCTAATGGCCCATAATCTGGGCCCTGATTGGGGCGCGGGTGGGGGGCGGTCTGAGGTGAATGAGGCAGAGGCCTCTACTGGGCCTGGAGATGTACATTGGAAGAGGAGGACCACCAAGATTCCTTTGGGTGGGGGCTCCCCTGTCTGTCCTCTGGTTGGTCGGTAGCAGATGCCAGGCACTCACCAAAGCCCCAGGAGCCTTCAGTCACTCTGCAGCAGAGCTGGGTTGTCTGCAGCTGCAGCCCTAGGGGACGTGAGCGGCCTCTTGAGCAGTGTGGTGTGTGGCCAGCTCAAGCCAAGGAAGCCCGAGGAAGCGCCCTTCCTTGTGCCTGTCTCAGGCTTCCGCTGAGCGCCTGTATTTAACGCCTTGCTCCATTTCGAGCCAGCCTGGGTGCTGTGTGTTTGTTTGTCTAGCGACAGAAGGAGGCCTCCCAGGGAAGGGCCCTCCCCAGCCAGCTCTGTGCTCAAACAGCCTGCTATTGCTGCCTGGCATGGCTGGCGGGCTGATTAGGAAGCAAGCGGGATGGGGGGCGGGGCGGGGGGGGAGCTCCTGGCCTCCCCCCACCCCTGCCCCCCCAGCCGCATTAGCCAACCCTGAATCCCCAAGTTGCAAAGACTCGGGGTTCTTCACCCCACAGTTCCTGAGCCGAGCCTTGGGGGCTCTAGGTCCAACCTCACAGAAAATGGATAGTTGACTGAAGTCATTTCCTGTTTCCCAAATACCACACATGCAAGGAGCATGTGAGACAGGCACCAGGGCTGGCGGGAAGGTCTCCTCGGTAAAGTTCTGGTACTGACACAAGGGCCCCTAGTTCGATCCCCGGGATCCACACAAAAAGCTATACAGGAGTCATAATCCCAGCACTGGGGAGGCAGAGTTAGGAGGATATCCGGAACTCACTAGCCAGCCAGACTAAGCCTACTTGGTGAGCTCTAGGCCACCAAGAGACCCTTTCTCAGAGGAGGTGAGCAGGTCCCTGTTAGGGCATCCTCCTGCCACACGTGTGCACATACATGTGCCTGCACATGTAAGCATGCACACACACGCATTAAAAACAAATCAATCAATCAAGATTAAAAACAGAAAATTCAGACTCCCACGATGCTCCAAGCTACGCAGAAGCAACTGAGTCTCCCGGGACGTCTTTCAGCCAAGATCTACACTGCAAGGGCCTAGGAGAGTCAGGGTTTGAATACAGAACTGCGCAGCAAACACAAAACAATTTTATAACCAGCTGTTGAGAGACAAAGGGGGTCAGGGGTATGAACTCCACATCTACGGTGTCTTTGTTGTGTGACTGTAGGGACCTCCTGGCCTCAGTTTCCTAATCTGTAGAGTGGGAATGGCAAGGTCAAGTTTATATAAACGGTGTGGAATAGAGACGAATGGGGCGTGGGCAGAATCGAGGGGTGACACAACAGCACTGTATACAGCAGGTGCTTGATATGAACCCCACGCCACAGAAGTCTCTTTCTGGTTAAATCTCTACAACCTAGTACCTGGAAGCCACAGAACTCTGTTCCCAAAGGGAACTTGGTGTGGCAATGGACATATGCTCTCCTCTGGATATTGTTAGTCCATTTTACAGACATGGAAACTGAGGCTCTGGCCAGTGTGTTGGTCACTGGCATCTACATGTGAACTGGGTCAGGTGCTGGCTAAGGATGGTGTGAAGAGAAGGCACTGTGAGAGCACTCTCTCTCTCTCTCTCTCTCACACACACACACACACACATACACACACACAGCTGCCACTGTTGCTGAAGCTGTTGTCACAATGTCCTTGCCCAACTGCTGGGGCCAACCATCACCATGGCAACCGCCAAAGGCCAGCTGGCCTCAGGTGCAAGGAGGGGCTGGTGGCCACCTTGAGCCCTGGCCCTGGTGCCCTCCTTGACCGTGCATGATGATGTAGCCAACCTGGTGGCCTTTGGAGGTCCCCAGCAGCTGGGTGGAGGCAGAGCCCTTCCCTGAAGACAGACCCCACGGTCTCCTCTGCATCTCCTGCCCGGAGGGCGTGATGCCCTCAGGGTCTGAGGTCTCCGGCGGAGCAGGGCTGCAGACCCCACTCCTTGCGAGCCCGCCAGCGAGCGCGCGCTGGAACAGCTTAGCAGCCGGCTCTGTGCAGCAAATATTAATTATCTGCTAACGACTCTCCAGGCAGTCATTAGACTCTGCTGCTGGCAGCTGTTCCCCAAACCTACCGGAGGCAGCACGGTTGGAAGGAGCTGCCCGTGTCCGGAGGGGCGGAACGGACCCTGCCTGCGAGCGGGCATGAGGCTGGGGGGGCTCTGGGAGGGTATAGTGGGACCCGGGGCTGCCGTCTTCAGGAGAGACGGAGTTAAGGAACAGAGTGTGTGGCATGCTGGGCACCGGGGTGCAAAGCCTTACAGATGCCAAGTCTTTGAGTCTTACATAGCATCACATGCACTTATTGGGCACCTACGGTATACCTCAGTGCCAGTGAATTTAAGTGGAGGCCCGTGCCTGCAGATCTATCGTCTCTCTTTCATTCTCTCTCTCTCTCTCTCCCTCACATACACACACACACACACAAATACACTATGAAGACAGAGCTGCCTCTACCGGGTGACCCTGACTCTTGCCCTTCCTCAGAAAAGGTTCTCTGGTCCCTGGTCGCTGGGCACAGCTCCACACAGATCCCGGCTTAGGGATGGAGCCAGGGCTCCATGGGTAAGACCTCGGGGTCTCCCTCCTTCGTCTGCTCCTGCTATGACTGAAGCATGCCCTGTTCTTTCACTAAGACACCACAGTTGACCTTGTGATCTGCCCCCGAGTGAACAGGCCAGCTTCCTCCTTGGGGTTAAGTCAGAGGGGCTCTAGGCGGGAAGGGCAACTCCGGGAACCAGGTGGATGTCTGGTGTGTCAGGAGTTCGAGTGAGGTAGCCGAGGCTCTGCTGCCCCCCCCAGTTGTTCCTGAGAGGGAGACTCTGGAGAGGCCACAGGGACACCTCGCTCCAGCGAAGGGCCTGGGCGGTCAAAGCAGAGGCACATGGTGGGGTGTGGCCGGAGTTAGTGACCACAGAGGCCGTCAGTCCAGGGACATCTCATGCAGCCATCAGTGTCAGGCACTGTGACACACTCTTGTAACCCAGCACTCAGGAGACTGAGGCAAAAGGACCATGAGTTCAAGGCCAACCCGAGCTATATAGTGAGACCTTGTCTCAAACAAGCCATTGAGCCAAGTCTCATGGTGGCTAAGGGGACACTTATTGTCCAACGATGGGACCAGTCATCTAGGGTAGTAATGAGCTTCCCCACCAAGGGACATTCAGAGATCTAGATGATGCCCTGGCAGGACCCTTGGAGGAGTGGCAGAAGCTTCCGGACTCCAGGCTGCTCAGATCCAGCCCCGAAGAGCCAGGAGAACCTAACTCCCCATGAGTCCATATCCTCAGAAAAATGGGATTATGGTCATAGCCTAGAAGGGCCTTGTTCTCCACTAAATGAACAAGTCCTGAGCCCAAGGCCCAGTGCTCAGGAAGCACTTCCTCCTCCCCCTCCTCGTCCCCTCCTCTCCCTCCTCTCCCTTCCCGTCCTCTCCCTCCTCTTCTCCTTCTCCCTCCTTCTCCCCCTCCTCTCCCTCCTTCTCCCTCTCCTCTCCATCTTCCTCTTCCTTATTTTCTTCCTCCTGTTCCTGTTCCTCCTCTTCCCTTTTCTTTTGCTCTCCCCCTTCCCTCCCTCCCTCCCCTTCCCTTCTTCCTTCCTCTTTACACAGAAGTGAAACCTACTCACACTGAGGCACAAGAGTCTTTACACACACAGCTCAGGCACTTCCAAACACTCCCCAGCCAGAGCGGAACAGAGTCTACTCCCAGCTCCTGCCCACCTCAGCAGCCCACCAGTGTGCCCACTCCCTGATCCTGGTGCCCCTGAGGGAGACTCTTCACATCATGAACTTTGCTCTGTTCTTAATGCAGCCGCAATGCTATGAAGCCACCGCCCCAAGAAGTTGTACGCCATTCCACCATCTCAAAAGGATGCCTGCATTCCTCTGCCATCGCTCCCAACACCTGCCGTCTGTCCTCCATGTCACTGGCTCCCCAAAATCTGCTTTATGGCTTTACCTCATGTGGGTGTTTCACGTCAGGGGAACCAGGCAATTCATCTTCTGCGTCTGGTTCTTTCACGTATCACTGTGTTTTGACATGGCTTATCATGTAGCAGGAGCTAATCCTTTATCTGTGTGTGGTGGTGTATAATATTCCACTGAATAGGCGTACCACATCTTCATTTACCTACTCCTCAGTGGATAGATGAATTGGTAACGTTATATTTGATTTCCTTCATTTGTTGTTAGGCCACCGGAACCCACACACGCGGTATTGTCTTCATGGGTTTTCACTCCACAACAGTATTCCTTGTTTGTTACCCATCATCCTTGTCACCATTTTGGGCGGTTTTCTTCTTCGAGTAAAGCAGCCAGGATGTTCTTATGTCGTCGATCACCTGGCAACCGTTTCCACCGGGTGAGTCCCTGTGTGGGGATGCTCATGTTGGTCTCCCTGTGTGTGTTTAGTAGATTTTTAAATAGAGAGCTGGCGAAGCTCCGCGGAGAGTGTGGCCAACCTTATCTTTTGTAAACGTAGCGTTTCTCTCACTGTGGTGAGTTATTCTGTTACTTTCTGCTTATGGAAAAGGGATGCTCTGTGTATGGTGTTGGTCCCAAGAGTCTGCTTTGTTCTGTTTGTTTGTTTCGAGACAGGCTTTCTCTGTTGTAACTCTGGCTGTCCTGGAACTCACCGAGAGCCTTTTAAAATGGTGTGTTTAGTCTCCTCCCCCCCCCCTCTGTGTTAGGCAAGCTCTCTACCCATCAGCTACAACCCAGCCTTCAAAATAGTGCTTTTGGATGGGAACTTTAAAAAGAGTTAGTTTAAAGAATATTTTCAGCAAATAATAAATAACGATGTAGTCCAAGCTCTAAGTGTCTGGGCTCTGGTCTTGGCTAGTTGAGCCTGGCCAGTCTGGAGTCTGAACGAGGAGGTGGGTGTGTGCGCAGGACTCCCAGGAGAGATTCTAAGGGTGCGTGATCGTTAGGTGGGCGATGAGGGTGAATGAGAAACTGACTAAAGGGGCTAAAGCCAGGCTCCAGTGATAGAGTGCCAGCCTAATGTGTGTGGTGGTGACGCCTGCAATCCCAGGGAGGAAAAGGCAGGCAGATTAGGAGCTCAAAGTCGCCCTCAGTCACATAGCAAGTTCAAGCTCAACCTGGAAGACATGAGACCTCGTCTCAGAAAGAAAGGGAAGGAGGGAAGGACAGAAGGAGGGAGAAAGGAAAGAAGGAAGGAAGGAAGGAAGAAAGGAAGGGAGACAGGAAGGAAGGAAGGGAGGCAGGAAGGAAAGGAATCACATTAAGGAGCTGTCACGTCGCCAGCAAAGCCCTGGCTTTGCAACAGAGGACCTGGCTTCTATCCTACCCCGAGGTTTCCAAGCCTGGTGACCTTGAACAAGCTCTTCTCTTCTCTGTGCCTCAGTTTCTTCACATGCACCAGGAGGGTCCTCATATGAACTCATGCTTTCTAAATTTTATAATTTAGTTTAAAGTTATAAGAAACATTTTGTCCGAAAACAGTTTTCTTACCCAATGGCATATATTCATTGTTTGTGGTGCTGGTGCTGGGCTTCCTAAGGGCGTTCTCAAACAAATACACATTGGGCACATCCCCTGATGCGCCCCCACCCCCACCCCCACCCCCACGGTTTTGTTTGTACTTTCTTGTTGTCTGTACAAACACGAGTTAATTTTCTTGGTTCGGTTGTCTCCCGTCGCACCCGCCTTCCTGCAAATGACCCTACATTGTTTCTTATGACAGTAAAATTCTTCTGTGTATGTAAACCATATCTTCATGCCCGTTCCTCTGTTGACAGCTAGGTTCTGTGAATAGTGTTTCAGTAACCGTTGATGAGCGGAAGTGTCTGCGATTGGCTGGTCCAGACAGTTTGTATAAATACCCGGATGTGGTACTGCGGGTCACATGCTGGGTCTATTTTTAGTTTCTAGAGGAACCTCTGTATTGATTTCCTTAGAGGCTGGATTCCCATTCCCACCACTGTTTATGAATTCTCCTACTTACTTTTGGTCTTCCGAAACACGGTTTCTCTGCGTAGTCCTGACTGTTCTGGAACTCACTCTGTAGACAGGCTGGCCTCAAACATGGAAATTTGCCCACCTCAGTCTCTCAGATGCTGGGGTTATAGGCATGTGCTACCACCACCCAATTCATCTATTTACTTTAACGTATGTGTATTATACATGTTTCGCCCGCATGTAGTGTTATGTACCATGTGTGGCAGCGCCCGCAGGGGCCAGAAGTAGGCGTCAACTCTCCAGAACCAGAGTTGCGAATGGTTGAGAGCCGCCATGTGGGGTCCGGAAATGGAACTCAAGTTCTGTGCAAGAGCAGCCAGTGCCCTTAACCGCTGAGCCGTCTCTCCAGACGCTGTAGACCATCTTTGTGTTTGCTCATTGCAATTTTGTTTTGTAAGCCAGGGTCTCACTATGCAGCCCAGACTCACCTCGGACTCTCCATCGATCCTCTTGCACGGCCCTCCTGATGTTGGGCTGGGGGCAGGCGCCACACTCAGCCATACGGGCTTCCGTTCACATCCCCTGGATAGATGTCAAAGATGCGAGGTGCACAGTAGGCCTTCAGCACAGCCAAGGGATGGCTGAGGTCATGAGTCCTCTCTGGCCAGTCCTCCACGGAGACGTCCCCGGAAGCAGCAGAGTCCCTGTCTCTTCTAGCAGAGAGCAGCTAGGAGGTGGGGCCAGCAAGTGGGTGCTTAACTGGAGAAATGAACGAGGCAGGCCCGTGCTGACATAAATCTCGGCAAGAGAACATTTAGACGCTCCATACTTGGGCTGGTTGTCATTTAAATTGCCAGGCTGCTGCCTCTGCCCGCATTGTGTTATTAGCGTGTTTCTGAAGCTTGGGCCTTAATTGCACATCACCTCAGACTTTACCCACTGTGTCTGCCCACCCGTTTGCAGATCCTCCATCCCTGGCTTGGCAGCACCCGGCCTGGGGCCTGGGCCCCAGAGCGATACACAGGCAGGCGCAGCCCTGCAGCAGCAGAATGTGGGGGTACCTGTCAGTCACCACCTCCCTCCTCTGCAATCTGCGGGGGCCCTTTTCCAAACAGAGCCCAGAATGACCCAGAGCTGTGAATCATGCCAACTTTGATCCCTCCTCTGGGTCCTAGTTAATGCTTGTTAAAAACTTAACTTGGAGCTGCGCAGGGATGGCTCGGTCAGTAAAGCAATTGCCACATGATCATGGGGATCCATTTCAATCCCCACCACCCCACCCTGCTTGCCAGCTGTGGCCCAGCCCCCTCCACCCTCCTGGATCTATCTCAGTAAGTCCCTCGTGCCTCAGGACCTTGGCACCTACTGCAGCCTCTTCCCGCCTTACTCTTTCCCCGGAGTTTGCCTGGTGAACTCATCCACCTGCCTCAAAACTCTGTGCTTTTTTTAAAGTCTTACTTAAAGTCTGACCCCATCCCTCCCCCCGTCACGTTTTGAGCCTCCATGTTCCTGGTTCCCATTCTTCAGTGTTGACAGGAGGTCACAGGTCACTTTGGACCCTCTGACAAATGGAAAAGTTGAGGCTCAGAGAAGGGATGTGACTTCCTGAATCACACGTTCCCACTCTGTCGAAAAGGCGGCATGTGCCGCCCACCCCAGGGCCTTTGCACAGGCTGCTCCTGTGCAAGGCCTCACATACCCCTTACCCTACTTCCTTATAAACTCTTTGCTGCAGCTCCCTCCAAAAGTCCAAGTGTGGGAGGCTTGGTATCCAGCCCTACAGAGAGGCAGTATATCTCTTAGGATATAGGACCTAGCAGAAAGAAGTTACATCGTTGGGGGTGTGTCTTGAAGGGGCTATCCGGACCATTTCTTCCAACACATACTCCTGCCGCACTCTGCTGTCGCAGCTCAGAAGTATCAGGACCATCAGAGGCTGAGTCATAAACCAAAATAACCTTCCTTCTCTTTAAGTTGAAAAACTCAGGTATTTTGTTACAGCAACAGAAAGCTGCTTGACACACTCTTACCCTCCATTCACATCTCCCTTCGACATTCCTTCCTCACAAGAATCCCTTGCTCCCCGTCTAAGGTAGAGAAGCCTTTTTATTTTTTTAGACTCTGTATCACGTAGCCCAGGCTAGCCTCGGACTCACTGTGTAGCCAAGGATGTCCTCGAACACCTCTTCCTTCAGCCTCCATCTCTAAAGTGCTGGGATTGCTAGTGTGCACTTTGGTTCTGTGAGATGCACGGAATGAAACCCAGGGATCCCAGGATGCTAGACCACAATCTACCCACTGAGTCACAACTCCAGGCCTCTGTCTTCTGAAGGTCCTTAGCCCAGCTCCTTTTCCATATAAAAATGGGAGAAAGTGAGCTTGCTAGAGGATGGGTTTGCCAGAGGGAGGCCGGTGCTCCCCGCTGAGGTGCAGAAGAAACCACCGCAGGGTGTTTCGGATCAGAGGGTATCTGTGGGCAGCTGGGTTTCAGTACCGCTGGGACACAACTGCGGGAACAGCCTGGGACCAGGGACACTCGGGGTTTGTCTACAGTGCCCCCCAGCAGCCATTGGTTACAAGTTGTTCCTGAGACATAAACTCAGGGACACTTCTGACCAGGGTCAAGCTCACATCTATGGCTCGTGGAAGACCCCAGCAGAGGGGAGCGGGTGCTAGAGGTGGGGTGTTCTCGGCGTGTCTAAGAAGGGTCCATTCTTCAAAATGCCCAGTGAGGTCAAAGCGCTGTGTGGCCACCAACAGTCTCAGCTGCTGCATCTTGAGTTCGTTGCTATTTACATTGTTGTAAAACTGTCAGTCAACAAACACTGTCTAGTAACTTGGATCATGTGTCCAGCCCTGATCTCTGAAGGAGACACAGAAGCCCATGACCTAGTCCTTGCCTATCTGTGCCTGGATCAGAACCCGTGACAGAGGAAGCCCAGTCCAAAACCACGGAGCACCCCAGAACGGGGCAGAAGCACAAAGAGTTGAACTAATTTTCCTAAGGACACGCAGCTAGAGATGGTGCTGGGATCTGAACCCAGGGCCCATGCCATTCACCCCCTTGTCAGCACCCCAGCCCCAGGACTGACCTCACATCTATGTGACAGCACCCTCTCTTCCTGTAAGTACACCTCGGCCCTAATGAAACTGAGAAAACTGAGGCTCGGTGGCCCCACAATCAGAGGACAAGTGGGAGCCAGGTACAGGGGTTAGACATAGAGTCAGCTGTCATCATGGAGGGTCACCTCAGCCACTGCCCTCCATCGGCCCTCTGGGAGAGAGGGCAGTAGGCAGAAGACAGACAGGAAGTGGTAGTCATTGTGGTTTATTGAGAATCATAATCTGTGGGGCCTTTGGCATAAACCCAAATCTACTCCCCCATCTCATAGCCAGGGAGACTGAGGCATAGGCTTGTGGGCCTTCCCCCAAGTACATGGCAGAGCTGGGATTCCAACCCAGAGCAGCAAGACCCCAGAATGGAGTCCCATCAGGGCATCCGAGTTGGTTACCTCCAGTCGATAGGGGTCTCCCTACCTCACAGACGTGCCTAGCCAGGCTCTGGCAGCTCCAGCTGGGGATGTCTGGTCCCGGGAGTATCCCAAGCTTCAGATCCGGGGTCCCTGCACCTCAGACTACTCAGAGCACCAGGCTCCTGTCTGGACTTTCTGGGCCAGGTTGCCTTCTGTTTAACACTGCCCTCGGCAGCGGTGAGGACATGGTCTGATCTCTCCGGCGCCCAGGCACAGAGGCAAAGAATTAGACCGAATAAACGTACAAGCCGTGTGAAGATCACATTTCCCCACGGAAGACACATGCCCCGTGGGAGGGGCCGGGCCTTGCTGTGGCAGTGTGTTACTATAGACTGCGGCTGGAGGGGGGACCGGGGAGGAGCTCCAGGGGGCCAGGGCAGAACCTGCATCTGCCCCCAGAGACTATTCTACAGGGAATCTGCCGCCTCACCTAAGTTCTTGTTCGTAAGTCACAACCAATCACTCCACTTCCCCCACATGTCAGGTGCTCATGTTCCAGGGCTGCAGCCGGGGAAACTGAGGCAGGGGGTGATAAGGTTTCTCGCCCAATGAGACCAGCTGAGTGATAGTAGCCGAGGTCCGTTGCACCCACAGGTCCATCTGGAAACCTGCAACCCCACTACCCAGATAGGATACAAGTATCAGAGAAAGTGTGCAGGGGGGGATCAGGCACGGAGGCGGAACCTGGTCCCTGTCACCCTCCTCCTGCGCGCCTGCTGCCCTGATGCAGCCCCCCACTTCTGGGCCTAGGCTTTGTGGAGTCTTATCTTTGTCCTCACTATTTTTCTTTCTGAGCATTGAAGTTCGAAATCCTCTCCCCGCCTCTCCGAGGGGCGGTTTCCGTGTCACCACCGTATCGCTGTTTAACACGTGCTGCTGAGAACAGGGGACACTGGCCGGTGCCTGCAGATTAGCTATTCCCACGGAGAAGTGATTTATCGTGAAGATCCCCCTCCCCCGCCAGAACACATTCATCAGAAATTAAGGCTGGAGGAGGGGTGCGGGCGCAGGGGATGGTGGGGAGGGAGGTGGAGAAGGGTGGGGAGGCAGGGAGGTGGGAGAAGGGCCAGGTGGTGTGGGAAGGAGAAATGGGGGGACTTGGGACTGGAGAGAGCAAGAGGGGGGCTGGTGAGAGGAAAGGAGGAGGGAGAGGAATTAAGAGGGAGGCTGGGGGGGCGGGTAAAGGAGGGGGGAAGGAGAGGAGAGAGAAACTGCAAGCAAAAAACAAAAAATTAAGAAAACAGAGCTTTTTAACAAATAAGCAAGGAAGAGAGACGAGCAGCAAAGGACTGCGAATGCGGGAGCAGAGAGGAGAGACAGGAACCCACAAGCGTGGGGACCCCAGCGCCAGTGAAGGCGGGTCCCCAGCTGCTGAGCCCTCCAGTGCTCCCCGCGCCAGGCCCCCAACCAAATCCTGTCCCCTCCGCCGCCGCCGACTCCCTCCAGGGAACGGGGAAGACAGCCTGGGACTCAGGTTTGGCGTCTCCTTTCTGCAGGTCCGTGCAGATACATATATGCACCGCTCCAGACGGAAATCTATCCGTATAAATCTCTGGCTCCGTCCCGCGGGCCCCGGAGATGCGCGAGCCTGGAGCAGAGGTGAAACCGATAAGCACATTAGAACCGGTTGGTTCATTTGTTGTAAGATGCTCCGGGAGGGGGGTTTTGTTCTCAGAAGACCAACCGGAAGGTTATCTAAATAGGCTACGTCTGAACTAACCCAGAGCCGCCCCCCGCTGGGACATTAATGGTACAAAGAGCGCAAGACAGGAGGGCGGACATGAGTTACAATGATTATTTGATTATCTTGGGCTTTAACAAACCCAGCCAGTTCGTCTGGGTGTGAAAAATTAACTGTTCTCACAGTGGCAAATTTCACAGCGTTCCGAGTTATCTCTCGCTCCCTCTCCAGAGAGAAGGAGGGTGAGGGGTGACAAGGATGCCCCAGTTTCTCTTGGATGGGATCCTTGCAGATGGGCTCCTCTGTATCGAGGAAATCACCCCCACAATTTAGGGTCCCTTCAAAGAATGTTCTAGATCAACAGTTTAAAATGTAAACGCAGACTGGCTTACATAAAGAGGGACTAGCACTCTGTCACTGAAACGGTTTTCTTCCCCCCTTAAGGTGAAACGTGGTAATGTGTGCCTGTGCTCCTAGCATTCGAAAGAAGCAGGAGGATTACCAGGAGTTTGAGGCCAGCCTGGGCTACAGACAAATAGACAATAGCAAAGTACTTGAGTGTGCTAGCACATGGGTGCACGCACGTTCGTGTGGAGGCGAGAGGGCCACCTTGGAATTCGTTCCTCAGGTATCACCCGCTTCCCTGTTTGAGACAGGGTCTCTCACTGAAACTGGGGTCTGTTGATTCTTCTAGGGTGGGTGGCCAGCCAGCCCCTGAGACCCAGCTCCTTCTGTCTCGCCAGCGTTGTGATTACAAGCGTGTCCCACAACACCTGACTTTGACCTGGGCTTGAGGTAAAGCCAGGTCCTTATCTTGTATAGCACACTGCTGATGAGTCACCCAGTTGCAATAAAAATTATATGCATATTTAAAGATTTTTATCTTCTTAACGGGATGTCTATGTGTATAGAGATGTGCACATGAGTGCAGGCTCCCACAGAATCCAGCAGAGGGCGCTGGATTCTCTGGAGCTGGTGGGCGCAGAAGGCTTGGTGACAGGAGGTTTCACTGAGGGCTCACTGGAGGCCAGCCGTGTGCTGCAGTTGGCATCGGGATTCCACTTGAGGTGTGACTGGCTGGATGACTTCCCCTGCATCGGCCACCAGGGAAACTAAGGCCAGTCAGGTGTGGAAATCTGCCCGAGGTCTTTCCTGCTGATGGCATTTGTACCCACAAGGCCTGGCTCCTTGCAGTTGGGATAGGGAACCACCATGTGTCCCTAAGTCATCAGAGGGCAGGTACCCTGTTCTACTCTGCAGGGCCATATATGCAGCTGGACTGGGCACAGGGGAACGTGAGATGACCCGTCTGTAATGGCGTATGTAACCTCTGTGCAGGACTCCCACTGTCCCATCTACAGACAAACCCAGAAGCTGGGAAGACTTTCCGGAGGAAGGAGAGAGCTTTGAGGAGGGCTTTCTATGAAGAAAAGAGAGCGAGGCCAGGGCACAGCTTGTACCTCTCTTTTAAGCATGACGATGTCATCTCCATGTCCTCGCATATGCCATCAGAGCTACCGACGCCCAGCCCCACCCTGGATGTTTTGTGGGTGAAGAGAAGAACCAGCAGAAGAATCTGGATCCTGGAGCTGGGTTTGAGTTCTGCTCCCCCGCCACACCCATGTAGCCTTGGGGTATCTGCCTCTCAGATCCTCAGTGACTTCTGTACAATGGGTGCTCATGCTGCCTCCTCAGTGTGCTGTGCTGGGGATGGAGCCCAGGGCCCCCCACATGTTGACCAAGGTCTAGTCTGAGCTATAGCTCGGGGTCATTCTCCCTTGTCTTTTTGAGACAGGGTCTCACTATGTAGCTCTGACCGTCCTGGATCTTCCTATATGTAGACCAGGCTAGCCTCAAACGCACAGAGATCTGCCTGCTTCTGCCTCTGAGTGCCACCACATTCGACCTTTTTGTTTTAAGGCAGGGGTCTCACTAAGTTGCCTAGGCTGGCCTCGAACCTCCCATCTTCCTACCTTAGTCTTCTGAGTAGCTGAGAATATTGGCTTGAACCGCCTGTCCTGGGTTGTCCTTCCTTCCTTCCTTCTGTCCGTCCTTCCTTCCTTCCTTCTCTTCCTCTCCCTCTTCATCTCCATCTCCCTACTCGATTTCTCTGCTTCTCTCTGTCTCTGTCTCTGTCTGTTCTCTCCACCCCCCCCCCTTGCTCTCACTCTCGTTCTAGCCTAGGCTGGCCTCACATCTCACATGTCCAAACCTTCCTGCCTCAGCCTCCCCAAGGCTGGTCTTAGAGATGTTCACCACCAGGCCTGGCTAATATTATGGGATTTTATTTTATCCCGGGCAGCGCCGTCTCCCCCCACCCCAAACACCTTCCTAGCTTCCCTTGCTGTGAGAATGGACATTGTCGTTGGAGGCTTGGTCACAGGAGCTGCCACTGCCTGGGGTGGGGGTGGGGGATGCTCTTTCCGCTCTCCATCTTCCACACTCTTTGAGCTTAGAGCCGGCCTGTGGCATGAGCTCATGGCCCAGACCCCACCCACCTCCAGGAGCCAGGCAAGAACCAGACTCAAGGCCATTTGTCACATCAAGGACATCAAATACCAGCTCAGCCTAAGCCGCAGGGGCTGCTTCTCCTGACACCAAGAGATCGCAGGACAAAGCACCCAGGAGCCTCCAGAGCGGCTGCCTCTGCCCCGCTGCCCCTGGGCCCTCCCTCCGTCTCTTCCTATCCCCTTCTTCCTTTCATGTCCCCATCTCCTCTCCCTCCCACCCCCATCTCCTCTCTTCTTTCTCCTTCCTCGTTATTTTATCTCAACTTGCCACAAATCTGTCCCCCCACAAAGCAGCTGCCATCTTTGTTCCGGGCCATTATGTGTGGCGGTGCGGTCCGAGTGGGGCCGCCGGGCAAACAATCACCGGCTAATAGAGTGTCTGTGAGCTATTGTGGAGTGTGTCCCGGCCGATCCATCACCCGCAGCCTGACACCTTCACAGGCAGCCACGGAAAGCCCGCCAGGCCACCCTTGGAATCTCCGCTCTGCCCTGCACACACAGGTCAGGGTCTCCGATGGGGACCAGATGGGCCATAGGCTCCTTCTGGTTCTTGGCCCGCATCTAAGGCCCACTGACTCCCCACTCCAGCCCTAGCAGGGAAGGGATTTTATCCTCCTCTGATTTAAAGGTGGGAAACTGAGAGTCATTTACCTCAAGTCACGCGGCGAAAGGGGAGGCACCGGTGGAGCTGGAGTCCAGTTTTATCTGCCCCAACGTCCCGAAGCACCGTGTAATGGTGTTTCCAGAAATTGCTTTTGCGTATCTGGGACACAGGACGATGTCCCACATACAAGCAGAGGGAGTCCTCCCTGTAGGGGTCAGGCCATCCCCCTGTCTCCACCCTGGATTTCATGGCTTTTAACAGAGTTTGTGGTGGCAAAAGCAGGGGAAGCTGGAAAGAGCTGTCATAACCGGAAAGGGGGAAAGCATGGCAGCTACAGACACCCACAGGGGCTCTGGCGACAGGGCCAGCTTCCCCGGCTGTGGCCTGGGTCAAGCAGCTTCACCTGTCTGTGACTCAGTTTCCCTGTGGTGATAAGGAGAGATCTCCATTCCGGGGTGGCTGGGAAGGCTCGGTGCATCATGGGATAAGGTGAGGGATAAAGTGAGGTTCCACTTCCATGGGACCAGCCCCACCCCCACCCCAACTAAGCAATTCTAAAAGGGCTGTTGCGGCAAGATCAAAGTCAGGATGGCCTGGTTCTTGGAGCATTAGAGCATCATCTCCATCAGTCTGTCTCCACTAGCCCACCAAGGCCTCTGTCACCCCCACTTTACAGATGAGGTTCCAAGAGGCCAACCCCTTCCTAGCCATTTGACTTCACAGAGCAGGCCCTCTGCCAACCACAGAAAGCAAGGCTCTCCTGGTATAGGGAGCTTTCCCAGGAGTCCGAGGTAGGACCTTTCTCCACAGCCACAGAGGAAGTTCCCCCACCCCACCCTTCTGGTGGTTTTACCCAGTCCTCTCCTCCAAGCCACAAGAACAGCAAAACCTAATGTCTGTCTGCCAACCAGCTCCTATTCATCCTGCAGAGCCCAAATGAGATGTCCCCACCCCTAGGAAAGACTCCAACTTGGGCCATTCCCATGGATTTCTTATCTGTTGTTTTCAGGGATAGAGTCTTGCCGTGTAGTCCAGGTTATCCCACACACGTCCCTCGCACACGTTAGACATCCTCATCTTTCCACACCTGAGCCTGAGCAAGAGGTGTGTACTTTTCCAGAAATTGATTTAAAAGCCCGTCCGCGCCTTGGGTGATGGTGTCCGTGGGATGCTCTGGAGCCTTGCCTGCTGTGCATAGCCTTGGCATACACTGTCTATAATGCCAGTCGATCTGTCAGTCAATAGTTCACAAAGGCCCCGCCCACCGTCCTCACTGCCGGGCAGCAGGCTGGGAGAGACCATCTTCCCATCCTCGGTGCATTTCTCAGACAGGACCAGTAGTGCTTACACAGAGGCAGGGGCTGTCTAGGGACAGG
Organism: Cricetomys ansorgei; assembly: GCA_026225945.1. NCBI lineage: Eukaryota > Metazoa > Chordata > Mammalia > Rodentia > Nesomyidae > Cricetomys > Cricetomys ansorgei. Next base: position 69,609 of record JAMJFZ010001423.1, read on the forward strand.
TGAAGGTGGGATGGGAGCTGCGGGGTAGGGTCCCCATCCAACCAAGGGCCTCCCGTAGTGCTGGCTGGCTCCTGACTCAGCCTGCATCTGCTTCTTCCTTTGCTCCACACCACACCACACACACACACACACACACACACATACACACACATACACACACACACACACACACACACACACACACACACACACACACACACACACACACACACACACACACACACACACATACATACACATACACACACACACACACACATACACACACACATGCACACACACACATACGCCACACACACATACATACACACACACACACACACACACATACATACACACACACACCACACACACACATACACACATACATACACACACACGCACACCACACACACACATACACACATACATACACACACACGCACACCACACACACATACACCACACACACACACACGCACACCATATACACACATACACCACATACACACACATATACACACACATACACACCACACATTACACACACACACATACACACCACACCACACACATACACACACACATACACACACCCCACACACGTGTACACCACACACACATATACCCCATACACAGACACACACACACACACAGAGACCACACACACACACACACACACACACACTCTTGGGCCCAGCACACCTTGGTCCTGAGTGTGGTGAGGGACATCAGGAAAGCCCAGGAAGGAAGGGAAGGATGGCTGGTGTCATTTCTAAGGCCTGCTGCTCCTGTGAGGGTGGAGGGGACCCAGGAAGTGCAGGGAGCCTTGGGGACAGCAGAGGGGGCTGAAAGGCAGGTCTGGAGGCGGAGGAGGGGGTGGAGGAAAGATTGGCAGGAAGGCCCATCAAGACCTGGGGACCCAGTGAGGGTCATGAGGGAGAGGCCTCCCGGATAATGCTCGGATCCAAAACACACACACACACACACACACACACACACACACACACACCCCAGACTCTGGCCCCGTGCCACTTCAAAGCAAATATATATATCCTTCACAACCCAGAGCTATGGTGATTTTTGTGGGGAGCAGCCCCCCACGAGCCAGGACCCAGAGGTAATTAACAAAAGAACCTCGGTTTCCCCTACCCCCCAAGTCCCGTATTTACTGATCTCTGCGTGCACACACGAGGTGAGCCTGGCTGAATGGCTGATTTCCCAGAGGCTTTAGCTCCGGCTTGCTGCAAAGTTGTGAACAAAATGACTGGCCAAGCATTGAACTGGCTTACACAGCTCTCCATATGGAAATGAAGATAATCCAGGCCTAGCTTTGTGTCTGGGCTAAAGCAGGGGAGCGGGGAGGGGAGCGGGGAGGGAGGAGGCGAGGCTCCGAGGCCTTTCAGAAGGGTGCTCTGCCTCGCAGAGGAGCTGAGGGGGGAGGGGGTTCAGCTAGATTTTGTTGGTCAAACACTTAGGAAGATGTCTTCCTTCTCTCCCACACGCCCGGCTTCGGCCACCCGGTCTGGGACCTCGGTGCGGTGCGAGGCTGGGTTGGGGTAGGAAGGCTTTAGGCAGCAGCACAAAAGAGGGAGGATTATGGGTAAGGTCAGAGGGTGCAGGGATTAGAGATATGAGGTTTTAAGAGGGCAAGGCTCCAAGAATGCTTCCCATTTCTATGAAGCTTGTGTTAATTGATGGGACGAGGGTAGTCCCTCCGCGCCGAACCCCTCCCCCGCCCCGCCACCGCACCCCTCCCTCCATCTCCTCTCCGCGCTCACTCTGAATTCTGCCTCTTTCTGTGCTCACCTCTCTCTTATTCAGTTTCTACCCACAGCTTTCCCCGGGGTGTGGAGAATGCAGAGTGGAAAGGGAACAGGCCAGGCCAGGCCAGGCCAGGCGAGCCTGGGTGAGAGGGTGAAGGCATGGACTCTGGGTTGACGGAGTGTCCCTTGTAACCACGCAGACAGACAGACACACACACACACACACACACACACACACACACACACACACACGAGCGCAAATAAAAAAAAACCACACATATAAACACACACACACAAGTAATCCCACACACTCAGTGAGGGGACCTATTCAACCTCTCTGAACTTTACTTTTGTAATCTGTAAAATGGGACTAAGACATCGTCATGCCTATGCAGTGATTTTTTTTTTTCAGTTCCCACTGTGGAGTAAGTATAGAGGCCGAGAGTAGCAGGAGAGGATGAGGGTGCTAAGAGGAGCCCCAGAGAAAACCACGCAGGACAGCGAGGTGGGGCAGGGAGGAACCTTATGTCAAGGGAAGTGCAGAGTCCCCTGACAAGGTTTTATGCAGGGAAGGGGAAGAAACACAATCTGTTTGCATTTTTAAAAGATTTAGTGTGTGTGTGTGTGTGTGTGTGTGTGTGTGTGTGTGTGTGTGCATGTGACTGCAATTGCTCACAGAGGCCAGCAGAGGGCATCCAATTCCTGGAACTAGAGTTAAGAGTAGGTTGTTAGGTATAGACATGGGTGCTGGGAACCAAACCTGCAGCCTCTCACCAGGCACCCTTAACCTCTGAGCAACCTCTCCAGGCCCCACTTGCATTTTTACAAGGTCACTTGAGGCCGCCTAGAGGAGGCACACAGGCACCAGGCTCTGGGGTCAGATGACAACAGTCTCAACCGCCTTCCTCTTCAGAGAGAAACAGAAGCAGAATCCGACATGCACCTGCCAGCACCAAGTAAACGGAGATAAATCACTCGACTTCCCTGGGCTTCAGTTGCTCTGTCTGTAAAATGGGGACTGGAGTAATTGAGTACTCACAAAATTAAGAGGCTGCGTGTGTAAAGAGCCTGGTGACAGAGAAAAAAGCTTAGTGCTGTCGAGGTCCAGCAAGATTCTAGTGAGCGAGCGAGCGAGCGAGCGAGCAACTCTTTAGAATAGAAAGAGGTTGCAGCAGCAAGGTTCATGGTGAGAATAGCAAGTGAGCAGCTGCTTGTCTGACAGAATCCACTCCTACATCCCTAATTTCCCAGAATCCCCCAAGGCCCCTGTTTCCCTGCCACCTCCAGGTCTGTATGGCAGATCTCCTTAAGCGACCGATAACCAGGTTTCCACCTCCTGTTCTGGGGCAGTTTCAAGACCCCCCCTTCCCTCACCCTTAAGAATGTCGGTGTCACCAGGTTTTCATCAAATTAAATACGAACAAAAGCCGCTTGTTTGCTTCCGGGTTAGACATTTCATTGCCAGTGTGCTTCCCACCCTCGTTTGTTCTGGAAACATCTGTTTGTGATGACCCTCAAGCTGGGTCCTCTGATGACTTCATGGAACACGGGTGCCTGTTGATTGGCGCCTGACGAGAGAGATGAACATTCCCGGCTTTATTATTTATTTGTTTGTTTGTTTGTCTTTTTATTTATTTATTTAGTTAATTTAGTTTAGTTTTTGAGACAGGGTTTCTCTGTGTAGCCCTGGCTGCCCTGGAACTCAGGCTGTTAGACCAGGCTAGCCTTGAACTTAAGGATGCTGAATTTAGGGATCCACCTGCCTCTGCCTCCAGAGTGCTGGGATTAAAGGTGTGTACCACCACCACTGCCCAGCCCTTCCCTATTTTAGCCACGAGAACATTGGACTATTTGTTACTCAGCATGACCCTCCCCGTAGTACTGATACAACCTAGTCAGCCTTGCCCAAAGGCTAAAATTAGAAACATTTGACACTGCCTGACGATCAGCTCAGGAGCCTCTGAGAGTTCCTTTCCTTTCTCCACCCTCTAGAGCCTCACACTTGTATCGGAATCCAGGGCCGCAATTGGGAGATGAAGGATCCGATGGAGAGTTCTAGAAAGAACCCTAGCAGAGTTCCCTTCCCTCTGTGGCTCAAGTCCAGAGCCAGACTCAGGAGTAGCAACACCCACACAGATGCGAAAGGAAATAAACACCAGTGAATGTGAGTCATTCCCACAGAACACGTCCCCCCCCCTGCAAACGAAGGGACACGTCGCTCTAACCGACAGCCACTGTCTCCTTACTCAGACGCCTCTCCCACAAGCACAATGAGACACTTGAAACGCTGTGAGCAGGTCTTGATTTTTTTAGAAGAACGAAGAAAATAATTATGCGATTCTAAAGGGTTTGCTCCATGGTATTGTTCTTCGGGAGATGGTCGCCTCTTGAATCCCTTTGTTTTCTTTCTTTTCTCTCTTTCTTTCTCTCTCTCTCTTTATTTCTTTTTCTTTCGTTCTTTCTGTTTTCAGCTTTGAGTATTCAGGGGCTAAAACTGCATTTTGTCCCAACTGCTTCATCTGGGTGACGGTCATCAGTCCCTAACGTGGAAACGCTAAGACCATGTCCTCATACGACTTCATAAGATGCTCTTGGGTCTGTGGGGAAACTGAGGGCTGGTTTGTGGCCCCGAAAGCAGAGAGATGGAGACCAGGGAGACTGCTGGGGCAGCCAGAAGATTCCAGAAAAATGTGCCTCACCGCCCTGCCTAGGAGCAGCCTGCTGGGTCAGCTTTTTGCTCTACACCCAGCAAGCCCGGTCCCCTGGAACCCGCTCCCAGAGTTCTTCTCCTGAATGGAAGCCAGGCACGTATCACATCTTACAGGGACCACATGACAACCATCAGTGACACTGTGTGACTTCCTGGTTAGGCCTGAGAGTCCAGGGAGCCCTTCTTTGCCTGGTTGTACCCCTTGAAGCAGGGTCCGGTCTGAGGACTCTAACTCCCTTGCTAGAGAGACCATCACAAGAGTCAGAGACTCTGTGTGGAAAGTGGGGATGGGGATGGCTGTGGGGACCAAGTCAGCCCTGCCATGGACCACCCAGCTGAGTGGCAGCGGTCTGTGCTGTGTGACCCTTCCCTTCCTAGCAGAGGAGAGGCGAACCTTCCTGATGTTCTCAGCAGCTCCATGTGGACCATCTACATCTATAGACATCATTGGGGAACTAGTGAGATGTCCTTGAGCTGATGCCCCATTTCCGTGTCACATGCTCAGTGCCACACGTGTGTGCATACATGTGGAGGCTGGGGGACAGCCTGGGCGTCATTCCACGACCACCGTTCACCTGGTCGTGCATATGTGTGTGTGCGTGTGTGTATGTACTCCTGCACATAGCTTTACGTTTGTGCAGAGGTCGGAGGTTGACATGGGGTGTCTTCCTCTACCGCTCCCTAAGTTATTCTTTTTGAAACAAAATTGCATGGATTTACTTAGTGTGTGTGTGTGTGTGTGCGTGCGTGTGTGTGCATGCCATGTGTGTGTGCCATGGCATAAAAGCAGAGGTCAGAAGAGAACTGGAGGGGGCTCAGCTCTTTCCTTCCTCCATGTGGGTCCTGGGACTCGAACTCAGGGTGTCAGGCTTGTTGGCAAGCACCTTTACGCCCCGAGCCCTCTCGCCGGATCTTACTTGGAATTTGGGACTGGGTTTCCTGTTGCTTGGTGACTATTTCAGGCCAGCTGCTCATCCCGACTCAGCTCTGGCCTCAGAATCAGTGAGGGCAACTGTCTATCTGCAGAGTATTTACATTGCCATTCGACAGGCTTTGATGAGTTGAACTCTCAAGAGTCCCTGTTATTACCCTGGGATATTCCCTCTTGATTCATTTTTTACTCCTTATAATTCGATTTCAAGATCCTAAATATAACCGGCTTTCTTTTTTATACCACTGACCAGCCATGGGCCCCGGCTGTCTTATTCTCTGATACAGGCAGATCTGAGAGCAAGCTCTTGCGGACCCAAAGCCCGGGGCCCACTTGAGTTGGTCAGAATCTGTGGCCCGTGGGCCCCAAATCCCCAGCGATCTCAAATCCATACATGACTTAGTCCCTGGGATTGAAGACCTTTGATCCTCAGTCCCACTAGCCAAAGAGACTTTGACTGGCAGAGGCAGAGGTAGGCCAGTCATAGGGAGTTCTTAAATCAGGCCCCTGCAGCCAGAAGTGTGTGAATCCATAATCCCCAGCGAGGGCTGGAGTGCACGATACATCACCATCCATAACCGTAATGCAGCGTCATATATCAGCCGCCTGTAATAAATAGCAGATCATCCGCTCATCATATTTTATCATACATCACGACATCGGCTCCCAACGTCGTATTTTAAGTGATTGGCACTCAGCATCTCCCCCTGAGAGGAGCATCCTCAGGTGTGTTTGTCTAAAAAGTGCCGTGACTCTTGTTCCAAGATGAAGAGTTTCCCACAAGTCCCTGAGGCCGGGCTGACTGGCATGACAGGCTCTGAGACGCGGTTTTTAGCCAGACGCATAGGCAGGGAGCCGGTAAGAGATGCGGGCCCCTGGGCTCACTCTGACCTCCTGACTCTGGTCTGGGAACAGATTACTGTATGAGGAGTGGGGCTGAAATCCTGGCTCTATGGTTAACCTGTCTGCCTACCATGCATGAGGCCCTGGGTTCTGTCCCCAGCACTTGCAAAACCTGCATGGTAGGTGGTGCACCCCCATCATCACAGAGCTAGAGAGGACCAGGAGTTCAAGGTCATCCTCAAACTGCATGGTGTGTTTGAGGCCAGCCTTGCCTACACGACTTAGCCTCAAAGAAAGTGAGACAAAGGGAGTGCTTTCGTGAGACTAGAGGGTCCCCAGGCCTCTGTGTGGCCCTCGGCCTCAAAATATATGCAAGTGATGTGTGACTACATGTGCCTGGAGGTCTGAACCGGAATAGAACCTCTTTTTTGGAGGGGTGGGGGTGGTTTGAGACAGGGTTTCTCTGTTGTAACTCTGGCTGTCCTGGAACTCACTCTGTAGACCAGGCTGACCTTGAACTCACAGAGATCTGCCTGTCTCTCTGCCTCCCGGGTGCTGGGATTAAAGGCGTGCGCCTCCACCGCCTGGCTTCAGACTAGAACCTCTTACAGGGCAGGGCTCACACACTTCTGAGAGAGAATCTTGGGATCCCCAGGATTTATTTGCAATGGGTGCGTGCCACACATTTCCACTCAGCTGTTTAACTGGTAAAATCGCTCCTCTCCCTCTCACCACCCCCCTCTCTGTTACCCACACTGGTCTCAAACTTGCAATCCTCCTGCCTCAGCCTCCTGAGTTCTGGGATGACAGACACAAATCACCCAACATGGCTTTTTATTTCTGCTCATGTATTTTAACATCTTGTTGTTTAAGCTCATCTTTAAAAAATGTACAAGCCCCCAAATATTTCCTTGCCAGGATTGCTAGAAAATAGAATTATATACTTACAGATATATATATATATACACACACACACATACACACACATATGCATACACACATACACACACACACACATATATATATTTATATACATACCTATATATAAACCACCTCCATTCCCTAGATCTGAGCTTCCTGCACCATTGACTCTTGAGCTAGATAATCCATTTCTTTTTTGCAGAGCTGAGAAGGGAATCCAGGACCTTGCATAAACCAGGCAAGCCATGCTCTTGTGCTGTGCACTATGGAGCAGTCGGCAACATCTCTGGTGTCTACCACTACAGGCCATTAGTATCTCCCACTGTCCCCTGGGGAGATACCCCAAGATTCACAACTATTGCTTAAAAGCCGAGGACGGACCACGGGTCTGTACAGGTCCTTCCCTTGGGCCATGAATCATCAAACTGGGTGGAGCCGTTTGTCCATCACCTCCCTCCCCTCGGCAGGGCCCCTGTGTGCCCTGCGTGTACTGCTGGCTGAGCACATGTGTGCAAGGTGTACGTGTGCGTGCCCATGGTAATTCTTTTATCTTCGCCTCACACCCTGGGCATTACGGGCATTCATTAAAATAATTGACTCGGATGAAATTAGCACTTCCTGCTATGTCGCTCAGATAAACTTTGGTGAATATTGATTCCACACAAAGAAAATGACATGTGCTTGGGCCTAACCCTTTATCTGGCCGGGCCAGGGAATGAGGCAGGAGGGGGACAGGGCTGGTCGCCTCTCGCGGAGACCTGGCCTTAAGACTTACTTTTATCTCCCCCTGCACCAGAGGACAAGTTCAGATAAGAAGCCAGAGGGAGAGCGTGTGCAGCCTGAGCGCCTGGGAAATCTGCAGAAGGCCCCGGGACCAGGCAGTCCTGGGGGACCAGGAGGGAAGCTGGTGTATTCAGAAGAGGGGGCGGGGCGGGATGGAAGACGAGAGGCTGGTGCCAGGGATGGGGCCAGGCTGCGTGGAACACCAGTTGTAATCCAGTTCTTGCAAATAGAATGAACAGCCAGGAGGCCAGCTTGTTGGGGACGGCCTGTTTCATAGCCCAGGATATGAGGGTTTTGACGCTTAAAGCAGACAATCCTAGATGAGCCAGGGAACCAATCACGTCACAAGCCTTATGGCCTTGGGCAGCAGGGCCTGACTTTATTAGAGTGGCTGAGGTGAGGACCACCCACAGCCTGGGTAGAGGGAGGCTAACCCCAGCCAGCCCCCATCTCCCAAGTAGGTCAACAACAGCTCTGAACCCAGGCTGCCTTCTTGGAGAAGCAAGTCCTGCTCACCCCACACCAGGCTCTCATTCTAGAGCAACATTGACTTGTTTAGTCAGGACACACGGCCGGCCACCTTCCCTGGCTGTTGTTTGAAATTCATGGCCCCACTCCCAGGTACCTGGGTAAATGGGAACTGATCTGTATCCCCGGGATTCCCACATTCACTTCCCTGAAGGCTGACTGGCCAGGTGAGGCCAGGCATCAGCCGTACCTAGTTTCAACCTGTCCCTCCTCTAGATCAGCCTTTGAGCCCCAGGCTTTGAGCCACGTGTCTGGTCACATCTGACTCCACAGAAGAAACAATATCCAGACAGGAACTCCTGGGTCACCCAACCCCCACCCTGGGGAGGAGGGGGAAGCCTGCTGCAGTCCCACCAGGGACTTGCCCAGGAAGCTAGTGAGTGTTCTCCCTCTGCCCTGCTGGCTCTATTCTAGGCGGCGAGTGGCCAGCATGAAAGGGTAGAAAAGGACCAGTGAGGTGGCTCAGTGGGTAAAGGCGTCTGCCGCCAAGCCTGGTGACGAGTTCAATCCCCAAGACCCACATGGTGGAAGGACTGACATCTGCAAATTGTTCTCTGACCTCCATACCACACACACACACACACACACACACACACACACACACACACACATAATAGATAGATAGATAGATAGATGAATAGATGAATAGATGGATTGGATTTAAGGATGCTTGATGCTCTTCCAGAGGACCTGAGTTCGGATCCCAGCATGGACATCAGGTAAGCTCGGGGGATTCAATGCCCTCTTCTGGCCTCAGCAGGCACCAGCATACCCATGTGCACATACCTATGCACAGACATACGCACATACATAATTTTACAACAAAATCAATCTTAAATAGACATAATAATTTTTGTAAAGAAAGGTAGAGGGGTGGCGGGTAGGCAGTGTTAGGAAGCTTCTGGAAGCAGCCAGCTTAGGTTGACTAAAGTCAAGCCTTCTGCTCTGTAACTGAAGAGAAAAGTGCAGAACAGGGCTTCACTTTCTTTCCCTCTCACTGAGAAGCAGGGGTTATGTCGCACCAGGCAAGGTGGTGCACACCTGTAATCCTAGCCCTGGGGCAGCAAAGGCAGGAGGATCAAGAGTTCAAGGTCATCCTTGGCTACATAGCAAGTTTGAGGCCAGCCAGGGCTACACAAACTCTATGTCAAAGCAAACAGACGGGACCAGGGAGTGGGTGAAGGTGCTGGCCACCAAGTATGACAACTTTATTTCAACCCCCAGGACTTACATGGTGGAAGAACAGAACCAACCTCTAAATGTAAAAACCAAACAAACAAAAAACAGCCAGGCGGTGGTACACATGCCTTTAATCCCAGCACTCAGGAGGCAGAGGCAGGCAGATCTCAGAGTTGGAGGCTAGCCCGGTCTACGAGTTCCAGGACAGACAGAGTCACACAGAGAAATCTTTTCTCAAAAAACAAACACACACACACACACACACACACACACACACACATACACAAAACCAGCTAAAAACAAGAAAACCAGACAAATATTAACAACAACAAAAAGAGCTATTGGTATTTGTGAGACACTTAAAACTTAGACTATGCCTGACCTTCCACTAGCGTTTGCTGCTTGAACTGAGTCAGAGCCACTGGGTTGCTTGATGGTAAGCCACACGGAAGGGTATTCACGGCGGGGGGTGGGGGGGTGTCGTAGATTCACCACCCGTATTAGGCAATGTATCAGGATAAGATCACCTCCTCTCAGGTGGCCTCCCTGATTGCCTCAGTCCACAGAGAACTCCGGTTGTGAAGGCCCAGAGTACCAACTGCCTGGCTGTTTCCAGAAGAAACCAGCACAGGGTTGAGCCAACCTTGCTCCCTCATCTCTGTCCAAGGCCAGGTTCATGGCAGGCTTGGCTGGGACACAGAAACAGCACAGTAATGGTGGCTGTTGTGATCTGAGCCCTCTGGTTTCCATGGTGACACCCTCGAGCTGGGAGCCCAGCTCAGTGGTAGAGCACCTGCCCTGGGGTCCACAGTGCTGCACCCAGGCGACCCAGCAGGAGTCCCTTCATCTCCTGGGGAGACTCCATCCCTGCCTCTCTGAGGGTTTGGGGGACTGACAAGCACACAAGGAGATGATCTAAGTACCCACAGGGGTGGGGTGGGCAGTGGGCAGAGAGCCACGGAGGTGGGACCCAGCACCCCTCTGCGAAGGCGGAGACCGGATTGGCTGTGTCTAACACCCCTCTGGGCGGCCCAGGTCTTGGATTGCCAGTCGCCTGCTCTGCCATGGGCGCTGAGGGAAGCTCCGCCTGCCCCTGCCTGCTGGCAGCTGCCCCACCCCCTGGCCATTTCCCACTTGGTGCCGGAGCCTCGCGTCCCAGTGGGGGGCCGTGGGGCTGCAGCTAATTGCAAATCGCTTCTCAGAACTCCCCCGCTGTTCGGCTAAATTCACCGGAACTAATGTGTCCCGAAACAAATTTCACAGAAGAGCGGGGCAATTACATGATATTTAGCTCTCCTTCCACGTCCCCCACCCGAGGCTTGGGCCAGGGCGGAGGGGACTGAGTGGGGGGACAGACTGCTCTTCCTTCCCACCTCTGAACCCCACCCACCCAATCCTCCTCCCTGTCTCTTCTACTCCAGATCCCATCTTGGCTAACGCAGGGCCCCTCCCTGACACCAGCATCTCCACCCCTGGATTTAAGAGCCTGTTCAATATCGCTGACATAAGAAAGCAGTGGCTCTGAACTTAGACCCAAGTTCAAATCCCAGTTCTGGCACTTATCAACTGTGTTCTTAGGCAAGTCTCTTAACCTCTCTGGGCCACTGTTCCCTGAAATAAGGGTGTCACTACCTGGCTAAGAAGAGACAGAAAACCAGAGCTAATACATCTAGCACGTAGTAGGCCTTCAAGTAAACATTAATCCCCTTCAGTATCCACTCCAATGTGGTCTTTTCAAGTTCAGGTGAACCTGTACCTGGTCTGATCTCCCGAAGCAACGAGCCAAGATGCATGCACCCCCACCCTCGCCCACCCCACCCCTGCCCCATTCCTGCCGCTCCCCTCCTTCCCTCCCCACTCCACCACAGCCTTCAGGATGCTCCTCTGCTCAGCTCAGAATTTCCCAGAAGTCTGTGCAAGAGAATCTCTTTCACTTTCTTAGTTGACATGAGTCCCACAGTCACGTGACCATCTTTCCAGCATGGTGTTAGTAATGGGCAGGCTCAGACCTGTCCTTGGCCTGCAGGGAGTAGGTGTCACTGGGGCTGGTGAGGACACCACCCCTACTTAGAGACTGCCGTCCTACTTTGTACCAAAGATGAGGGGGCGAGGAGGTGCCTGGAAGATGAGGTTCGTGCAGGGGTGGGGGGTGAGGAGGCACCTGGATGATGAGGTTCGTGCAGGGGTGGGGGGTGAGGAGGCACCTGGATGATGAGGTTCAGGGCAGGGTTGATTTTCTATTTTCTCAGCCACCTACAAAAAAGGCTTAAAAGTATCCAAACACCAAGGTCAAGGGTTAAATGAGAACTTCCACACTCAGCAATGCTCCGGGCCCTTACCCAGGAACAGGAAAATGCAACAGGGAACGGGAGGAGCTCACACACACACACATACACACACACACACACATGCGTGCGCGCGTGAGCGCCATGGGCATTTTCTGAGAGGGCAGTCAGGAAGCAAAGAGCCCAAATAACACCAGAGAGAGAGAGAGCGTAACAACAGTTAAGGTAAGAAAGACAGGCCATTCTGAGATTGTGAGGCTTGGGGTGAGGGGCTGTGATCAAATGCTCCCGCTGGGACCAGCCAGTGCAAAGGCCCTGAGGCAACATGGCCGAAGTGAGGCAGGAGTGTTGGGCTTCTGAGAGCCCTTTAGATAGAACCCAAATGCAGAGAAGGGGTGGGAAGAGGGACCGGAGGCCACAGGGTGGCTGGTTTCCAGAGTGGCCTAGAGCCTTGAAGACACATGGCCCTGCATAGCCAGCCCTGGACCATGCCATCCCCATTAGCTGCTCCCCACAGGAAGCAGAAGGGAGCCCCAGCGAAGGCCTGTGCCTCAAACACAAGCCCAGGAGCACAGCGTGTAAGCGGCCCATCATGGGGGGAGCACTAGCCCCTAACTCATCCTCCTCACCAGTCTGCTCTCCCTCTGCTGCTGATAAAGGGAGTCTGGCACGGCGGGGAGCAGGCAGGGCTGCCTCTGGGCCCCACTGATGAACCAGAAGCGGACAATGTATAAAGCAAGCGTGGGCAGCCGCGATTCCACCTCCCCATGTGCCAAGGACCGTGCCCAGCCCGTCTATGGAAGAGTCCATTTCACCTCCAGAAGGAAGGGAGGGAGAAAAGGAGAAGGGAGGGAGAGGGAGAGGAGAGAGGGAGAGAAAGAGGAAGGGCTATCTGAAAATAAACTGGGTCCCTCGCCCATCCCCAAGGCTTTGCCTCTGAACCTTGAGGCTCCAGAGGACCGACATCCCCAAGGCTGGCTGAGAATGGCCACAAGGTCTCTGGCACTCCGGAATCCATTTTCTGCGCCGGGCACTGTTTGTCCCCGGTGTCCCTAGCAGTTCTCAGGGGGAAGGGCAGCTTCCCTCCCCCCGGTGAATCCGTGAATCCGTGCACAGATGAGTGAGTTGTCTCTCCCGACCCCACCTGCCCTTGGCTAAATGAATGCAGTGTCAGCCCAGATCATTCCACAGCCATAAAGATGATATATATATATATATATATATATATATATATATATATATATATATATGGGGAGTCACAGGGAGGGGGGAGGGATGGTGGAGAGGAGGCCATTACAGAAACAGGGGCGGGGCTAGCCGCCTGCTTCTTATCTCCCCCAGCAGGCCTGGCTGGGGGGGGGCTTTCTGGGAGGGAGGGGGCCTGGTCAGACCCTCCCTGCCCCCACCCTGGTGTAGTAGGAAGCTCCAGGCAAGACTCACCCATGCTAAGCATAGGGTGCTGAAGTCAACCTGGGGACAGGGCAGCCAGGGAGTCATTCTCAGCAGGAGGGGCATGTGCTGGGATGCAGCAAAGCCCACCCCCCTCTGCCTGGGGGGACCAAAGACACTAGCTATGGTGGGGAGGGAGAATACCCTGGTCCTGGGATGCTGGGAGTCACACTGAACAGCTGGGGGATGTCTGTGAATACGGATGGACTAGGAAAGCAGTGGTCCTGACTTGTATCAGAAAGGATGGGAGTGTGTGCAGGAGGGGCCCCCAAACTTCCCACTCAAACCCCACATGACCTTCAGGGCAGACACCCACCTCTACCCATTGCACAGATGGGCAGACAGACCCAAGCACAGACTTGATTCAGTAGGTCACTTCCCATAATGCCTTGCTCACATAGACTCTCAGCTGAGGGTGGAAAACAGAGGTCAGAATGGCTCAACAGAATCTGGGTCTGGAGTCCACTATTGGCTAGACTGGTTGGCCAGTGAGCACCCAGGATCTACCAGTCTCCGATCTCCCCAGTTGTGCCTCAGTTTCTCAAGTGTGAAATGAGGGCACTACTAGCCACCTCTTAGAGCTGCTCAGAAGATGCCATGGGTGACCCACCATGAGACTGGTGTGAGGGTACTGTGGAGCCTGGGAGATCTTGGCTCCTCCCAGAAGGCCTTTGGGCACAAGACGAGAGTGCCTGCCCTGAGGCCCAATCCTTGGGAAGGGAAAGAGGTCCCTCAGAGTGTTGGAGTGGAGCCTGGCAGGGGTCTCCTGAGTTGGTTACACTCTGAAAGGACTTCATCCCTTCTAGCCTGGGCCCCTGGGTCTGCACAAAGACAGCCAAGGCCTGGGAGTCAGGAGAACTCTGATTAAGTGACTTTTAATCCTGTGTGGGCACCTGACCCCTCTAAGACTCTTTCTGTACCTAGGGTCCACACACTGCCTGTTCTCAGTGTCTGTGAGTCTGCGTGCCTGCACGCACACGTGTGTCTGTGTGTGCACGTATATCTTCCACACTCAGGAGTACACATCTACAGTCCCAACCTTCCTAATACGCTGCGACCTATCATGAAGCTCCATGTATAAACACCTGATATGCAGACGGTCTTAGGACCATCTTAGGAGACCCCTGTGAAAGGGTTGCTCGATGCCCAGAGGGGTCATGACCCACAGGTTGAGAACCTCTGCCTTAAAAGATACCAGGTGCTCTGAGGATTGGAGACAGACACGTGAGAGTCACAAACGCAAAGGCAGAGATGGGGGCAAAGCGACAGAGAGAGATCGTTGGAGACACAGAGCTAGGGTGACAGGGGGCAAAACCGGAGGGAAGTGGAAGCTGGGAGGAGGGAAAGAGAGTCAAGGGGGCAGACAGAGGGAAGACAGTGGGTAAAGGAGGCCATGGAAGACACAGGCGGAGGGGGAACAGGACCCTGAGTGCCCTTTCTCCCTCTCTCCAGGCCACCTCAAGTTCAGCCCTCTTTGCAAGCCCTTGCTTCCTTCTGCCCCACCCCATGCCCTGAATCGGCCCACAGGGCACCTCCTCCATTACCCCTGTACCCCTATCCATCCCTCCCCCAGCACCCCACCTATGTCCCCGTCTCTACTTTTAATCCCACCCCTTCGCCCAAGCCACCCCTGCACCCCACCCCTACCCCTGCACCCCACTCCCCCACGTCTGTCGCCCATCGCCAGTGTCCCCTCCCCAAGCCTCCCCACCCCCGCCTCCTTGCCAACAGGGCAGGGTTTTCTGGCGCCTTCGTGGCCCCCCTGAAGTGCGCGGCGACAATGGCCGGGTGACGGGGTTAATTCGCGCGCGGCGGTGGGAGCGGCGCGGCGGGGACAATGCGGCGTCTTTGAGCGCGCGGCCTTTGTGCCCGTGTGAACCGCGAAATCTGTTCGTGCGCCCGGCCCTGCGGGCGGGGCTGCGCGGTTTAACCCCCTCCCGGCCTCCGCGGCGGCCTTGAACCCGGGAGGCTCGGGAGGTGAGAGGTGCAGTGACCGGCCAAGGTTCTCCGGGGGTCGGGGTGGGGGAGGAGCGGGGAGCTCTGGCCTGCAGGGTGACCAGGCAGAACCCTCCCTTTCGGGGAGAATCGGGCTGCAAGGCCACGCGTGACCAGTTCAGCAACCTTGGGTGTTCTGCTGAACCTCTAAGAGGCCAGGTTCGGAGGTCACGCTGCCTTTTCACCCAACCCAGCTAGACAGTATTAGCTGTGCGTCCTAGGGCGAGGGCCCACCCTCTCTGGTGTGGTCCCGCTGTGCACAGAGTTGCCAGGCCTGCCTTAGGAAGCATGGAGCCCAGGGCTAGTTGGGTCCGAGTAAATGGGAAACCTCCAGGCACAACAGCCCTGGCTGGGCCCTTCGCTCTTGCCTGGAACTAATCTTCTATTTAAACATTTGCAGAATTTTGTACCAAACACGTATTGAACCCCATTATTCTTCTGATGACCCTTTGTTTGCCTGTAAAATGGGAGCAGGGGCTCTGTGCCCACAGGCATAGTGAACTCTCTTGCAAGGAGTCCACTTCTGGAAGCTTCTGGGCACCCCATCCTTTTTTCCATCTACCTTGGGGAGCCCCTAGCAGGGACTATTGAGACTCCAGCAATAGATTCCATTTTCCTGGGGCCCCCCACACACCCTTGACTCACTCCTAACTAGATCCTTAGTGACTGAAAAGTAGGGGGGGTCTCAGAATCAATATGGAGGTGCTCTAGGAAGGGGGAGAATTCAGGGAAGGGTGCAAAGGGCCTGTGTGGAAGAACGTTTGTGTTTTTGTTGGGACTTCTGGATCCTTCTAGAAGAGTAGAAGAGGAAGTAGAAGCCCAGAGAAGCTCATTGGAAGCCCATGGAACTGTCCTCTAAGATGTCGTAGAAGTTCTGGAGCCCCTCTCCCCATGAAAAGACTCATTTACTCAAAGGTTTGACTGGAAGCCTCAGGTGGCGGCCACAGTTCCCCATCACCCATAAACATCAGGGCAGAAAGCAGTAGGAAGGCACCGAGCAGCAAGACAGAATTGGGCTAGCCTCGGACTCATGGCATCAGGTACACAGTTTTCCTTTAGTGAGATTGCCCATTAGACACTTAGCTTAAACTCCTCCAGGGTACACTATCCCGGGGTTGAAAACCTACGCCCTGCCTCACACTAAGGCTTGGGTCTCCGTAAACTGTGGACCTCTCCTGGGTGACCTTTGCATGTTTGGCGCATTATCCATGACACATGTGCCCACAGGGTGCGTGTTGGTTCTTACTTCCGTCTTTTTTCCCCATCTCTCACCCTGGTTTTGTGTTTTGACAGGGGTCTGGTGTATCCACGATTGACTTTGAACTTCTGAGCCTCCAGCCCCTCCGGTGTTGGGATTACCTGTGCCTACCACCATATCCAGTTTATGCCGCACAGGAGACAGAAGCCAGAGGTTCTGCCAGCTGAGCCACACCCCGGCCTTCCTCTTTCATCTACCGGAAGTTGGATTGGAAAACCCTTTCTCTACCTAAGTTTCTGAGCCTCCCTGATGGTTCACACTTCTCCAAGCTGAGGGACACAGTCTCTGGAAAACTCCCAAGTTTCAAGAGGAAGCAGCCGGGACCAGGAGGTGCCCACGAGGCCCGGATTGCGGGGCCGGCACAGATGGAGTGGCTCAGGGCTGGGGGCAAGGGGCAGATGCGACCATCCCTCTGTCTCAGCTGCGTTCTTATCTCTCCATTGTCTCCTCGTCACCCAGATCCACCCCCTCCCCAGCGCCCTTCTGTCATCTCTGTGTGCCCCGAACTCCAGAGGGAGCCTGGGCAGGGTCCTCACTGGCCTCCTTGTGTTGGGCCAAGTGGGAAGATGGGGGCTGTGGGAGGGCAGGAAAGAGGGAGGTGGAGAGGCCAGGAGGGGGGTGTCAGAGTCTATAAATCACGGCCCACTGCGCTCCTGTTTAACACACTTCTCCAACGAGTTGTCAGCGAAACCGTTAATTAATTAGGTAATCCCGCAATGAAGTGGATTCTAAATGGCTCCCCCCTCTCGGCCTCCCATTTAGATAATTGCTGTAAAGGGATCTTTTGTGAGAGTCATTTTTTCCAACAGGGATGGGCCTGGAACAGGAGGGAGATGAATTCCGAGGCGGGGTCAGTGTGCTGTTCCACAGTGGTCTATGGAGGGAGACCTGTGAGCTTTTTCCTGGTTTTGTTTTTGTCCTGAGACAGGCTTTCGGGTAGCCTCCTCACACTATACAGCTGGGGGTGATCCTCCTGCCTCCAGTTCCCTAGCGCCGGGTGCCAGGATAAATCACAGGTACCACACCCAGCCCAAGAGCCCCCACCCCACCCTTCTTAAAGGTAAAACTTGAGGCTGGCTGGTTGCTAAGGATAAGACAAGGGAAAGCAGTGGGGCTGAGCTCTGGTGTTTGGGACCTGGCTTTTCAGCTAGGATGTTTGTGAGTCTATGAAAGTCTTCCTGGAAGGGTAATGATGTTAATAAGTACAGTAGTAGGCGGTGGGGGTGATGGTGATGATGGTGATGGTGATGATGATGGGGATGATGATGATGATGATGATGATGGTGATGATGGTGATGATGGTGATGATGGTGATGATGAAGATGGTGATGATGGTGATGATGATGATGGTGATGATGATGATGGTGGTGATGATGGTGATGGTGATGATGATGATGATGGTGATGATGATGATGGTGAT
Source organism: Cricetomys ansorgei (assembly GCA_026225945.1). Taxonomy (NCBI): domain Eukaryota; kingdom Metazoa; phylum Chordata; class Mammalia; order Rodentia; family Nesomyidae; genus Cricetomys; species Cricetomys ansorgei. The sequence continues at coordinate 87,656 of JAMJFZ010001423.1, forward strand.
GATGATGATGGTGGTGATGATGATGATGGTGATGATGATGATGATGGTGATGGTGATGATGATGATGGTGATGGTGATGATGATGATGATGGTGGTGATGATGATGGTGATGATGGTGATGATGGTGATGGTGATGATGATGGTAATGATGGTGATGATGGTGATGGTGATGGTGATGGTGATGATGATGGTGATGATGGTGATGATGATGATGATGATGATGGTGATGATGGTGATGATGATGATGGTGATGATGATGGTGATGATGATGATGGTGATGATGATGGTGATGATGGTGATGATGGTGATGATGGTGATGATGGTGATGATGGTGATGATGGTGATGATGATGATGATGATAATGATGATGATGGTGATATGGTGATGATGGTGGTGGTGATGGCTGTTACCAAGTTTGGACTGCTAACAAGGGGACAATTAACAGGGAGCTACAGTCTTTATGCTCGTGATTTGTCAAGCAAATGAATAAGTGGGGTAAGGTATGAAGATTAGAGAGACTCCAGTCCACAAGAGGAAGGGAAGTGACTCCGCCAAAGCTCATAGTCCTGGCAAGTAACAGAGCTAGAAGGATCCGGAAGTTGCACTGCCCACCTTCATAACAATTGGATGATTTTGTGAGAGGCTGCACCTTGCTAGAAGTTCTTACTGCTCTTGCAGAGGACTTGGGTTGGTTTCCAGCACCTGCATGGAGGCTCACAACCACTTGGAACTTCAGTTCCAGGAGATCTGACACCCTCTCCTGGCCTTTGCAGAAATTAAACAGGTGCAGCCGGGCAGTGGTGGCACATGACTTTAATCCCAGCACTCAGGAGGCAGAGGCAGGTGGGTCTCTGTGAGTTCAAGGCCAGCCTTGTCTACAGAGTGAGTTCCAGGACAGCCAGGGTTACAACAGAGAAATCCTGTCTGGAAAAAACAAACAAACCAAACAAACCAAACAAACAAAATAGGTTTTAGGATTAAAAAAAAAAAAAAAAAGGAGAGCAAAATAGCCAAAAAGAAAAAAAAAATCAGACTGATGGAGACATATTAACAACATATATCATAGAATTTTAGGAGAGAGATATTAGAAGAAGTAGATGTCCAACAGATGTTTGTTGACTGAATGATTGTTGTCGTTTGGATAAGAGCCCAGTGCCCACTCAAGCCAGCCCATTGTGTTGCTACGGACTGGGCAATCTCCTCACCACCCTCGGGCCTCTTCATTACCTGGAGCTCACTGGTTAATCTGGAATGGACGATAGGCTCCAAGCACCCTATCACTCCTGCTTCCACAGCAGACACATGCTGCCATCGTGCCCCGAGTTTTGACGTGGGTTCTAGGATATCAAACTCGTGCAAGCTCTTCACGTGGAGCCATCTCTCCAGCCTGACTCAGAGAAAGTACTAAGTGTTTAACTAGTTGGTGAAAGAGAAGCCAGTCTGAGAAGGGTCTCGATCACAAGATTCCGCTCAGGAGATGTTCTAGAAAGTACAAGAGCATGGAGACCACAGGCAAAGCTCAGGGTTCGCCATGAGCTCTGGGTGAGAGCTGATTCAAGCAGGGGACATTTTAGGACAGTGAAATGATTCCTTAGGATGCTGGGCCGTTGGGTAGAAAACACTGTACCTATGCAAAGCCTGTAGAACTTTCCAGAACAAAATAGGGTCAGGATGCACACTTTAAAGTTATTAGGGGACAGAGGATGCATAATGCGACAAAAGAATCCGTGTTCGAAATGTCTGAAATCACTCAGGAGGGCTGGGCGGAAACGTGGCAGCCACGTGACTTCGAGTAGAAATGACACTTATAATGGCCAGAGGACTTCCGTGGCACAGTCTGCTTGGATAAGCATGTTTCCCACAGGAACGTCAGGAATGACTCTGGAGTTACTCTGTGGCAACTGAGTACTGAGACCGAACAGTAAAGGAGACGCGGCAGATAGCAGGACCCAGGCTCCCTCTGTTGCGGGGAAGGCTTCCCATAGGCTAGGCAAGGGGGCCAGGAGGGTCCATGTGATAACGGTTCAGAGTCAGAGACACCGGTGGGAACTCACGGTCAGCTGGAGCTGACAGCACACAGGGAACGTCGTGGGACGCTTACTAAAGAATGAGGAAAGAGATAAGCGTGCTGGGGCCCAGCTGTAGAGCCCCTGCCTAGGATCTATCCGTGAGGGGCTGGGCGATCTCCATGGTAAAATGTGTGCCTAGCATGTTCAAGGTCCTAGTGTCTACTAGGCATGACAGAAATACAGCTAGATGATTATAGATAGATAGGTAAGTAACAAATTGATGACACGTATAATGGAGGGAGGGTAGATAGCATATAGATAGATGGATAGATAGATAGATAGATAGATAGATAGATAGATAGATAGATAGATAGATGATAGATAGATAGATTATTGGTAGATGATAGATAATTGGTAGATAGATGTGGTTACATATAAAAGCAGAGAATTGCTTCCAGTGATAGTACACACTTTTAATCCCAGCACTCAGGAGACAGAGGCAGGCAGATGAATCTCTGTGAGTTCAAGGCCAGCCTGGGCTACTAAAGCTGAGATCCCTGAGTGGGGGAAGAATTAATATCCATATGCATTTCCCTGCTCTGACAACCAAGACTGCCTTGAAGCAAGCACAGCCCAGCAGCAATGAGCACGTTTAGTGGCTGATGGCACTCCAGTGGAAAGGAGTCAGGACTCCTCAGAGACACTGTGCCAGATCAGGGGCAGACATACACAAGAGGAATCCAGAGCCTCTTGTTAAATTAGAACATTACACGTGTGCACATATACACATATACATATACACATATAGTGAGTCCTAGCTTCAGTAAAAGACCTTGTCTCAGGAACATACGATGGATGGTGTCCTGAAGATAGACACCCAAGGTGACCTCTGACCTCCACAAGCACGCATACAGATATGTCTGTGTGCAGACGTGTTTATGTATCTGTATGTACAAACCAACACCCACACGGCTGGAATAATACCATTGACACCAAGTTTTAACAGGTGCCAACTCCTGTCTAGTGACACAAAGACCTGAGGCCATGTGGGAATGGGAGGAGGGGTGGATTTTCAGGGAGGTTCTCAGAGAGGTCTTTAGAGGGCGCTGGGTGTGGTGGCAATCTCCACTGTGGCTCTGGCTCTGCTGTTTATAACAGTTCTAAATTGTCTCAGTAAACTGCTTTTGAAAGTGAGCTATAGAAAGAGGCACAAGTACCCCGTGATGGCATTTAGGGCTTTGCCCGTGGGGACACGGGAAAGTGGCCCAGACCATAGAAGGGTGGGAAGCTGGGAAGCTAGGAGTCAGCCCTCTCTGGTTCTGATTGGCTCTGGGAGCCAGTGGTGGCTAATTCCTCCTCCCTAAGGAATCCTGGGAAACCAGGCCTCATTAGTTGAGGCCTGGCCCCGTGGAACTTCATGTTTGTTAAGAATTAATGGGGTATCCCCAGAGTAAGAGTGGAGGGGTCTCCTAAACTGGTTTCTTCCAAGTCAGCCCCCTGCCATGCTCATGGGCAGTCGGGGGAGCCGGCCACCGCCTGAGAGCCCAGAGGGAGGGACTGAGCAGGCTAATGGGCCTTGCCAGACTCCTGCTGCGGATTCTGCCACAGACCAGAGAGGGAAGGAGGGGCTAGAAATACTGAGTGTCCCAGGCTCATTCCAACACACCCAGAACTCAGCCATCCAAAGAGGTATGGCACCCTAGCAGGGGTCATCCTGGGAGGCCATGGGCTCATCCCAAAGATGTGGCTGTATCCAGGATCAGAGAGCCACTCCTCTCTTGAGGACACTTCAGAGAGAGGTCTCCTTGGTGTATCTCCAGCTATAGATGGGTCTTCTTCGGACTCATGGTTTCTATTTCCAGAAATAGCCAAGGGAGGGGTGACAGACATACCAGCTGGCCCGCATGTGTCTGTCGAGTCTGGGCTGGGTGTCTCTGAGCTACACAGAATCAAGGTCAAGACTTGGTTCTGCTTTGTCTCCACTAAATCCTGGGACCTAGCAACTCTCAGCATCCAGTAGGTGCTCAGGAGTTGTTTGCTGTGTGGACAGATTAGAGGTTGACAGTTGAGAAGCAGCTCAGTGCATGTCCTACCACCTTTGTGTGACCTTCCCACCTCCCAGTGTCTTGCCTTAACTCCTGGGTCAGCCCCACTTGCCCCCCCCCTGCTAAAACCAAACAATCACATGATTTTGACAACTTGAAAACCACCCGGAACTTCGCCCACACTCAGAAGGTTCACACCCTGCTCTGGCTCACAAGGCCCCACCCATTTCCCTCCACCCCTGCCTAGTCCCTAGCCCCCCATCTCCTGCTCACCTGCTCTCCTGAACTGGGGCTTCCTTCTGCTCCCTAAATGCCCCCAAGCATGCCCCTGCCTCAGAATGTCTGCCCTTACAGCTCTTTCTGCCTGCAGATCCCTCCCCATTCCTGCCTGAAACCTTCCCAGGCTCCCTCCTGTCCCTCTTTGAAAATACCTTTTCAAAATCAGTACAGCTTTGATGTAGTGTGTGTGTGTGTGTGTGTGTGTGGTGTGCATGTGAGCACTGTATTTGTATATGTATATACCTAGGAGTGTGATGCACATGTGTGTTCATGTAGAGGTCAGAGGGCAAACTTCGATGTTGCTTCTCAGGAGCACTCCACCTTTTGTTTTTGAGACAGGGTCTCTCACTGGCCTAGAGCTCACTGGTTGTCAGTGAGCTCCAGAGATCTGCCTGTGTCTACCTCCTTAGTGCTAGGATCATAGCAACCAGGCCTAGGTTTTGGTTTTAATGTTGGTGCCGAGAATCGAACTTGGGTCCTCATGCATGAGTGGCAGCTTTACCAACTGAGCTGTGTCTCTATCCTTATGCAATATTCTTTAAAGTTATTATTGGTAGTAGTGTGTATGCGACCGCGGTGGGGTGGAGGGACATCTGGGAGTCAGAGGACAACTCCGTGGGGTCACTTCTCTCCCCATGCCTTTATTTGGGTTTCAAAGATCAAAGTCAGGTCATCAGCTTGGCCGCACAGGGCCCGTGAGATCCTATGGAGCCTGAGGTGGGAAGAGAAGGGTCATGCTATCCTGGGCCGGCTCATGCCTGGAGTCTGGGCTCCCAGGGCCTTTCTGAAAATCCTTGCTCAAAGCACTGGTCTACTGTCATGGCTGTTGTTTCGTTTTCGCCTCTCCTGGCCTCCTTGGTTAATCTGCTGCCTGCTTCTGTACATACGCTCCAGGGGAACAGCGCTCACACGGGAGCAAGGCGTACATACATGCCACAGCCTGCCTGCACCCTGCCCTGCTTGACCCAAGCCATAGGTGAATGAATAAAAGAACGAAGAAATGATGACAAACTGGAACAAACAGGTTACCCAGACCCCGGAAGATGGATGCAATGGAGGCCAGAAGATCATTCAAGGCTGTGAGGTACACTAAAGTCCCTGTCTGGCACCCCAGCACCCTGGCACCGGAGTGTGCTGGTGAGAGAGGTTGTGGGCGAAGCCAAGCCTGCCTTCGTCTTGCTCCCAGATCTTCCCAGGCCTTGGTGTGGGGAGGAGGTATCCACTTGGCTCCAGCTGTCAAGGGAGCTGCCGAACTCGCTTTGCTCTGGGGACTGCAGCGCAGGGAAGGGAATTAGCGATGTTTGCTCAGCAAATACCATGGGGTGGGGGATCGGCCACAAGGCTTTAACACACGTGGTGTCTGCTGGCAAGGACTCCACTCAGCCAGGCCAGTGGATGGGAGAAGGGAGACAGAGACTCCAGTTCATGCCCCAGGATGGGATGGAGAGGGAACAGGAAGCAGGGCTACAGATATCTACCGTCTGATACGGTCTGGAAGGCTGGCAGGACCCTCTACCTCCTTCCCCATCCAGGGCAGCCTGAGGCCCAAATAGTCCTCGTGGGTCAGACATACAGGACCCTCCCAAGTCAAGCTCTTACCCCATTTCTTGCTGTTTGACAGTGAAGGAGATACACCATGTCTCCGGGCCATGCTTCAACACACACAAGTAACCAAACTGCCCAATAATCTGGAGTATGTGCTCTACAGCCGCTAACTTCCCTGTGTTTCAGTTTCTCAGAAGCGGGACAGTAATATAACCAGACTTGGAATATAGTCTTTCCCTCTCCTGTAACTGTTTCCTGCGCAGTAGCAGGGGACACAGGAAATGAGCGTGTGGATGATCCTCTGAAGGAGCAGCAGGTGCTCTTGACAACTGAACCACCTCTCCAGCATGAATCAACACTCTTACGTGACTCTGCTCTTACATATTGTTGCTCTTGATCCGTATTTTAAGCAGAGATGGGTCATTGCCATCACGTTCTGGACTCTGCAGAGGGTCATCCCAAGCTTTTGGGTGTCACTTCTGTAAAGACCCAGGGCTGGGACAGGGTGTCCGCGGGACCAGCAGACACCGCGGACACCCTGTCCCAGCAGATGGCTTCCTGGACATGCAGAAGGTCTTAGTCTGCTTTTCTGTTGCTGTGATAAAAGAAAACCACAGCTGGGGAAGGAAAGGGAAGCCAGGGCATGAACCCCAAGGCAGAAGCTGACCCAGAGACCATGGAGGAGTGCTGCTCACTGGCCTGCTCCCCATGGCTCGCTCAGTCTGCTTTCTCACTGCACTCAGGACGACCTACGTAGGAATGGTGACGCCCGGAGTGGGCTGGTCCCCTCACACCAACCATTAATTAACAACATGCCCCACAGACTTGCCCACAGGTGAATCTGATGAAGGCAATTCCTCATATGAGGTTCCCTCTCTTCCCAGGTGTCTCTAGTTTGGGTCAAGTCGATAAAAGCCTAACCAACACAGAAGAGGACAGCCATAGTTTGGTTCTTCAGGGTTTATAGGACTTTCTTCTAGGGGCCTCAGTTTACCCCATCTTCAAATAGACCCTAGGATACTCATCACTAAGATGGAGGGTCTGCAAATGACCCTGAGAGGCGTCAAGGCTGCATGAAGACCAGGCTCACACTGGTAATGGAGGGCTGGAGAGGGGCCCCCAGGTTTGCTCTCAGATGGTCTCGATTGTCATCTCGGGGGTCGGGCTTTGACCATCTCTGCTAAGTTGCATTGGGCAGGGGATGAGTGAGGCTGTGAATTCAATCTACTTTCTTCTGGTGTCTCTTCCAGCTTCAGAGTCACATGACCCTGAGACAGAGAGCACCACCACCACCCCAGGACAGGAAACACCGCTATCCCCCCAGAACCCCACTATTCCTGAACCCCATACTCCTGGAGCCCTCTCCACTCTGCCCCCACCTGAACACCCAGTAGCAGGTACCTAGGAAGGCCCCTCCCCCGCCCCACCTTCTCCATGCCCGCCTCTAGGAATGCACCCTGCTCTGAATCAAACCCTAATTCTCTGAATACCTATTGTTAAGTTTCCTTAAACCTGTGACTCAGTTTCTCTCTAGAACATTTACTCATTCACTGGTAGATGCAGAACAGTTTCTTGAGTATCTGTGATGGACCTAGGAGTGTGTCAGTCTTTGGAGCTCAGGACAGACACTTTCCACTGGGAAGGTGACATTTTACTTGAGGTGGGAATTTGTGGATCAAACCCAACAACAACACAGAAGCCCATGGGTCAGTAGACCGCTCTTTGATCCAGGATGAGACCCACAGGACATGTAAGCGGCAACAAGAAGTGACCCAGAGCCAGACACCTGGGTATTGGTAAAGATTGTTGCCTGGGGGCTGGAGAGATTGCTTAGTGGTTAAGAACACTGACTGCTCTTGAAGAGGGACCGGGGTTCAATTCCCAGCACCCACATGGCTCCCAACTGTCTGTAACTCCAGTAGCAAGGGATCTGACGCCCTCACACCAATGCACATAAAATAAAATTAAAACAAAATTATTTTTAAAAGATTATGATGCTTCAGTTCCCTATCTGTCAATGGGATGCAGTGCCTGGATCTTGCCAAGCCTGGCCGGCCATATCTCTATTTACTCTGGGCTCAACAACCTGGCGCCAGTTGAAGCTTTCCTGGTTCTGTATTCTCTGCTCCCCAAATCCTATGCCCTACTCCCCAGCTTTGTGTCTGAATTTTTCCAAACTCATGCTATTTATGAGCCTGCAGGAAGAACAAAGAGTCATAGTAGGTAATTTTTAAAAGTTCAACATTACTTGAGCTCTGTGCTAAGCGGGCTTGCGGTGGATCCTGTAACACCCCCAAACACTGAGCAAAACTTTCTTTTCCCCCAGAAACACAAACATGTATTGAAGTGCCTACTGGGCACCAGACACGGAATGTGTTGGACTCACCTTCAAGAACCCATAAACAGATTTGCAAAGAAATGTGTCCAGCAGGGTGGAGGGCTGCACCCCGTGTAGATGCAGGCAGACCCTGGCTTTGCCGGGTGCCAATGCTGTGTGGCACTGAACAAGGAACGGACATCTCTGAGCCTCTGTCACCTTGTCCTCTAATTGGGGACAATGCTACACCTCCCTTCTTGGGGTGGCTATGAGGAGTCCGGGGGATGCAGCTTGGTAGATTCTCAGTAAACGTGATCATGGTGGCAAAGGAGCTAAAACCCCTCTTATTTCTCCCAACAGATGGGACTTTGTCAGTAGAACACAGACCTCCTACCAAAGGATAGGGGGAAAGCAGAGAGCACCATCTCGCTGTTCCCATTCCACAGACCCTGCACTGAGGTGGGGGGTGGGGGGCTCCCAAGATCATCGCTAAGCTGGACCTGTGCCCGCAAGGGGGCCCCTTGGGAATCTGGGCAGCTTTGCTTGACCCCTTTTGTGGGGCTTGGCGTCCAGACATCGATGGCCCCTGCTGTCCCAGAGAGGGTCTTGAATGGGTCCTTCTAGGGCGCCAGCAGGGGATGGCCGAGGTTTCCTCCGCTGTCGCCCACCTGAGCTACTTAAACAAGGCTGAAGGTGTCACCCTGGCCACCTAGAGCCAAGCCCCCTCTGCTTCCCTCCCTGTCTCCCTATCTCCCTCTGCCACCACAGAGTCTCTCCACCCAGCCACCATTGTTCTCCGTTAGACTGCACTCTTGTAAACCGAATCATACATGTGTGTTCGTTTTTGTTTGTTTTTTGTTTGTTGTTTTGTTTTTAAATATACAGACCCACGGTTTGTGCTGAGAGGTTCTACACACCGGCCGGTACCTGTCTGATGGCGCTGCCGTAGTTGTGAGGGTTAAGTAACGTCTTTCCAGTTCTTCTTGGCTACCAGGCAAGGTGCATCATGGGAACTACTCCGTGGAAACCGACAGCTCTATAAAATTGAGATTATCTTTTTAGGACATGGTTGGGTGTTTGCAAGCATTTTGCTTCCTAAAAACATTCACGGTGACTTCAGATGCTGTCTGTCCTCAGGCCTGGAACTCACAGAGGTGAGGGTTCTTTGCTTTATTTAAGCGACATCCTGTACACAGCAAGCTGAGCACAGGCAGCGATGAACCCAGCCCACTCTGACCAGGAGGGAGCAGAGCCTACGGGGATTCCTAAACTGCCCCTCCATCCTCCCCAGTGCTGGAGCTCAGAAAGGTTAAACAGGATTCCTGCTAAAGTCTCACCTTCCCCCTCTGAGGACTCTGAAGGCCTCCTCACCCCCTCCTCTCACCGACTGCAGTGTGCAGCCTGAAAATGAGCCTGCAGTTTTTTCGGCCCAAGAATGACTCCCCATAATTGGGACTCCTGGTTGTGATTTCTCTGTCTTCTATTTTATCCGAAAAATGCCTGGCAGTAATTGCCCATCCTCGGACATGGAGAGGAGCCGGCCCTTTTCCCCGTTCATACTCCCAATTGGACTATTACCGCCCTGGCCCGCTTTCCCTTAAATGGCCCCTGCTCAATTTGTCGCATTTTCTAGAAGAGAAGATTCATCTCGCTAGGGCCTGGGTAGAAAGGAGGAGACAGGCAGCCTTGCTTTGTCTGTCTGGAATGGAAGATGGTATGATCCTCTCTCCCTCTCTCTCCCTCTCTTTCTCTCTCTTTCTCTCTCTCCCCCTCTCCATCTCAATTAAAAACCTGGCTAAGCCATTGTTCCCATTTCATAGATGGAGAAACCGAGGCTAGCAATTAATTATTCTAATCACAAAAACAAGACTGAATGTGGAAGAGGTTCCAGATATTAGGAGATAGGGCTGGTGAGGTGGCTTAGCCAGTAAGAGCGCTTGCTGCCAAGCCTGACAACCTGAGTTCGATCTCTGGGGACCCACTCACATGGTGAAAGGAGAGAATCCACTCCCTCAAGTTGGCCTCTGACCGCCACATGCATGCTATGACACGCATGTGTTCACACACACACACACACACACACACACACACACACAAATAAACAAATGCAATAATTACAAAAATGACTGAAGAATATAGTGTAAACAGTATCAAAATGATTTTTGAAAAATATATATATATATTTAGGAAACTAGTGACACTTGCAAGGCATGGAGTGCTCAGGTCTCTCTAGACATTTCTAGACATTTCTAGAAGTCCCTGGTGCTGCCGAGTAGTGGGGTGAGTGAGTGTGGGGTCACAGATATCCATTACAGAAGGGGAAGGAGGGCCGCAAGAGGCGAGGGAGCGAGGGAGCAGGTCACTCAGGACTGAGAGAGCAAAGCTCCCACCCCAGGAGCTGTCTCCCCACCCCACAGAATTTTTACAAGCCATTTCTGAACCTGATGTAAAATATATTGCTGAGGTATGGTGGTGCCCTGCTTGACATTCTAACTCTCAGGGGCTGAGGCAGGAGGATTGGTATGGCACTGAGGCCGGCCTAGACTGCAGTGTGAGATCCGGTTTCGATAAAACCCCATAATAATAACAATAAGATTTGATATCCAGTGTCTATTAATTTTGAAATGCGGGATCTCTTTTCTTATTTTGCAGTTTTCCCACCAGGTCCCAAACATTTAAGATTTTTCATTCATTTCAGTTCTTTCACGTGTATGGGCATGCAAACCATGGCCACATAGTAGGACAACCTGGAAAAGTCTCTCCTCTCCTTCCACCATGTGTGTCCCAGGGGGTCAAACTCAGATCGGCGGACTTGGCAGCAAGCGCCTTTACTGGCTGAGCCATGCTGCTCCCCAAGTCAACATCTTTGAGGGGCGCTGACAGTCCCAAGCAGGACCCAGGCTCAGTGAATGGAATGGTCCATCGGGATGCCGGCGGAGCAGGGATGGTGAGCAGGTATGTCTCCAGTTGGACTTGGGACTAAGAGTCAAGCTAACGGCCCCTACGCCTCCCCTGCCTGGACATCACTCTGGATGCCTCCAGATCCTTTCAGAAAAGCTGACAAAGCCCACACCCAGCGGCGACATCTCTATCGCCTGTCACCAGGCGCCTGTCACCCGGCCACCTTCACACCTGCCTTTCCCCTCCCCACCCACGTGCCACCTCTACAAAGCCATCCTAGGGCCGACCAAAAGCGGGTGCTGCCTTGAGCCAGCGGCCTCCCCAGGAAGGCCACTGTCCTCCCCGGCCCCCTTCCCTCCCCCTTCCCCTCCCCCCTCCCCTCCCCCTCCGGATTCTCCTCAGCCTCCGGGATCATCGCTGAAAGAAATACTTCGCAGCGATGTTGGGTCTTTGTTGGGGCGGAGGAGGGGCGCAACATAAAGGGGTTGAGAGAGTGAACTGGGGGGCGCGGGGCGGGAGGGGAAGAGGACGGATTCTCTGTGTCTAAAGGGGAATTAAAGTGCTTTTACCGGAGTGAAGAAATCAGACGAAGAATGGGCTGAGAACAAAAGGCGAAAGTCTGCGCGCAAGGCTGGCTGAATAGGCCCCGATCCCCTTAAGTTTGTAAACCCCCTCCCCGCGCCCTAAGCCTCCCTTCCTCGCGGCTGCCAAGAACAAACGCCCGGGAGGAAAAACAGAGAGGGGGAGGGGAAGGGGGGACGGCAGGACCGGGGCCCCAAACCCCTAAAATAAAAGGTAATCCCTCGGGCACTCTGCCCTCCTGGACCCTACCGGGGGTCTGATTAAAGGTCCCACATGAAGCCACCCTTCCATTCACATGCAGGGAGCAGGATTTACAAGAAAAGAGAGAGGGAAGAATAGGCAGACAGGAGAAAAGGGGAATTATTTGTGTCCCTTAATGCTTGTTAAGCGCTCTTCTTTGAGGTGCAGCAGACAAGACAAGGCTCAGAGCTGGAAGAGAAATCCAGGGCACCCCCCCTCCTCCACCCTGCCCCTCCAGCCTCCCCCCACCCAGCCCAATGCAGACTGGGGGCCAACCACACACACACACACACACACACACACACACACACACACACACACACACACGCACCCAAGGACACACGCAAGGGCCTGTGAGCAAGGCTGCTACAGACTCACAAGAGAACAGTCATTAACCTCGGGTCCCCTGGCTGACAGTGATCTAATCAAACCAGCCCTTCACATCCTCTCTGTGCCCAGAGCTGGGTGGCCCGCGGAGGTGCTGAACCGTTTGGGAGGAGACCTCGGAGCATCCGAGCATCCGAGGGTTGGGGCTTCCTAAAAGAAGCTGGTGGTGGGTGTAGCCCATCTCTTATGTAAGATACCTCCTTGGGCCCTGCCTCAGGACCTTTGCATGTGTCGGGCCTTAGCCCTGGGTGCTGTTCCCACCCCTTTGTCAGAGTTAGCTTGCAGCTCAGGTGGGTGAAAGTGAAGGATTTCCTACCTGCCCCCCTCCCCCTTAAACTGTCTCACCTTTCCTTGATCCCAGCTCTCAAAAGCTCTCCAGACCCAGCAATTTACAGTTAACGGAATGTTACAATTTATGTGTGACACGCCATGAGGTTCATAAGATATAAATACACCCATGGCCGTGAGTGTAAATGCATTAGCGATGTGTGAAGGAAGGCAACATGTATCTCTCGGTGAAATTGTTCAAGATTCATCCGACGGCAAGGGACAGCGGCCGCTTCCGCCAGAGCGATCGGGTCACCGAAGTCAGTCCTCTGAAGGTTAAAACCTGTACCCTTGTTCCTGTTGTGCTCTCCGGGTCTGCTCTCCCATGACATGAATAGCTTCTGCCACATGTTTCTGGCTGCTGTGATCTGAACTCTA